>OMKI01045829.1:0-14022 GCA_900302315.1 Phycis blennoides
ATTAAATATTATTGTTGTCATATCGTTTTCTTCATTGCATTGCAGGCATTAACAGGCATAAGTCCCTCTAGAAAATGTCCCTCTAGCACGCACATGCACACACACATTCATTCACACACACACACACACACACACACACACACACACACACATGCACACACACGCAAACACGTGTGATGGAAATACGTACATATAAATATAAAAATAGAAACGACCATGTGACAACCATGTATCTGTATGTGTATGTCAGCTTTCTTTTGTTTAATTGATTTGGCTGACTTCACTGAGGTGTGTGTAGTCACACCAGGAGCACAACACATATCTCCAGTATGTCTGGCACCAGCCCCCAGACACTCTTAAAGTCTTCTGCCAACCCGTCTTGTTATGGGCTCACTTCTGGCCAATGCACTGTTGCTCTGATGAATAGCTTTATTGGTCTAAGTAACTGTCCGGTGATCACTTCATTGCACTGATTGAGGGATGACTGATCTGGTTTGAGGTTTGAGGATCGGTGTGCAGCAGGGTTGGCTTTTAGACTCACCCTTTCAGATATATATAAGCTGTTCAACAACTGATAATATGTCAGTTGTTCGATCACACAGAGTCTGATTTGATTCCATTCCAGTCATTTCATTGCTTGTATTATGTTATTATTCTCGTGAAATATAAGGAACTGTACTCATGACCTCAAATAATAGTTGATAACCAGACCATGGCAATATAGTTAATGCATGTAAGCTCGATAGCCTATCTCTTCATCTCCCTGGTAGCTGGTTGCCTAAGAACATTTCACCTCTACTCATCTGTCCTTTCAATCGTCTTCAAGTGGGCCTAGATGCATATTTTCCTTCAATGTTCAATGTTGGTTGTTTAAAATTACAAGAATATATTTTTGTATATGACCCCATGCTTGCTTGTGATGTTATTTCCTCATGCTGCACGTCATGGGTAGCCTCGCGAAGCCAGGATTATAAAACTACAGGGCCCACAATGCAATGAAAATAACGGCAACATAAAACTATGCTTTTCTGCTTCAATTTTCATGTAAATAAAAAATTGTAAGCTACTTTAAAACTGTAAGAAATAAACATTCGACCCCCAAAACCTTAACGTATGATGTTACCATTTAAAAGGAAAACCACATACATTGTTTTGATCACGTGCAAAAAAGGTCAAGAGTTTCGCGGGAAACAACATGGAGGATGAAGTGACAGCGCCTTCGGCCTCAGAGTCTGTGCAATGCCCGGTTTGTTCTAAAGAGTTCAAACCTTCCTCAATCAACGCACATCTCGACAGATGTTTGCAAGACGACGACGACCGCTGTTCGTCAACAATGGACGACGGCGGACCACCTTTAAAGAAATCACGGGCTTCCGCTGCGTGTGCTGCTTCCCCGGTACCTGTGAGCAACACAGCCAACGGGACTTCGGCCAGTGTGTCACCAGGCGTGTCTCCCACTGTATTCTCTATGTTTCACAACAAAAAAAACAAAGTTTCGGTTCGAAGTGAACGCAGTCCATTCTTTCCCGAGAAACAACCTTCTTCTTCTGCTGCGGTCGGCAGAGGTATTAAACGGACCGCTCCGATTGATACAGAACTGGGACACACTGACACAGAACCGACTATGCCCGTTCCACCATTGGTGAAAACGTCAACCGATGTCATGGCCTGCCGGGCGTTGTGGAGTACTGACAAGCCATTGGCGGCGACACTGCGACCCAAAACGTTTGAGGAGTATTTTGGTCAAAACAAGATTGTAGGAGAGCACACTCTACTCCGCTCACTTCTGGACTCACAAGAGATTCCCTCGTTGATCCTGTGGGGACCACCTGGATGCGGAAAGGTGATTGATAACATGACCCACAGTTACATTACATATATACCTCTATTTGAGTTGTACCTAAGTTGCATTATATAGCATTAAGGCAATTCCACTGTAGCACAGGTCAGATATAGACGTTTTGACATTTCTTGGTTTTGAATATCTCCAGTATACTATAGGGTATCTGTGGGTCAATCTGTGATGATGACATAATGATGTACAATGCCAGTCAAATGCTGTCATTGATGCTGCTCATATGACTGGTATCAGTTTTTATTGTGTCTTGCTGGTTTCCTTTATCTCTAGACTACTCTTGCTCACATCATAGCCAGCAAGAGCAAACAGAAGGGAACGGTGCGCTTTGTTACCCTTTCTGCCACCAGCGCGTCCACCAGCGACGTGCGAGAAGTGATAAAGCAGGCGCAGAACGAAATCCGGCTGTGCAAGAGGAGGACCATCATGTTCATCGACGAGATCCATCGCTTCAATAAATCCCAGCAGGTCCTGACTCCCCCGCTGATGTAATTTATGAGTATCAGCAAACATGTAAAATGTCTTTGTCAATTTTGAAATGCATATAAAGCCATGATGGACAGCATCTATATTTGCCCATGTGCTCAACTTAAGGTCAGCCATGCCTTAAACCAAGTGTGACATTTGTTTAGTTTATGTACAATGTTGTCTTCCTGCACCTCTACTTTTAGGTGTGTGTGTGTGTGTGTGTGTGTGTGTGTGTGTGTGTGTGTGTGTGTGTGTGCGTGTGCGTGCAGCATGAGAATGTGTTTCTTTTCGGGCAACGCACCTCTAAGTTTGGTTGTTGTGCCTGTGTTTTTCAGTCGTAGACATTCCTAATAATCAGGATATTAATGTTTGTCTTCCACTCTGTCTCTGTCTGCGTGTGTGTGTGTGTGTGTGTGTGTGTGCGTGTATGTGCGTGCATATGCGCGTGTCCGCAGGACACCTTCCTCCCTCACGTGGAGTGCGGCACGGTGACCCTGATCGGGGCCACCACAGAGAACCCCTCCTTCCAGGTGAACTCTGCGCTGCTGAGCCGCTGCAGGGTGCTGGTGCTGGAGAGGCTCAGCGTGGAGGCCATGAGCTCCATCCTGCAGCGCGCCGTCCACTCCCTGGGGGTCCGCGTGCTGGGGGACGGAGAGCAGGCCGGGGACCGGGAAGAGGAGCCCCCGGACGAGGGCTCCCAGTAAGTCCCCTCTGAGCGCCGGCCCTTGATGCACCTCATCATGCACGTTGTATTGAATAGTGGACGGGCACGGTGGCTCACTGGTTAGCGCTCGGGATGCAAGGAATACTCCGCAATGATCATTGAACACACGGTCCAAATCGCAATGAGGACTGGAGTACTTGTTTTGTAGGCGTTTTATTTATATATATATATATATATATATATATATATACACAAACACAATATAATTATTTAATAATTATGCATAATCTATTTTAGAATCTATTTTTTACAGTCCATGTGCGTTACACCCACACCAGAGCTTGGCTGCTAACACTTGAAAGTAGAGTTAGCAGAATACACTTCAATTTTGTTCTTGTGTCAGTTGGACACATTTTGAAACGTGTATCCATTTGGATTGCATCTTGAGTGGCCCGCGTCACATCAGTAATTAAGAGTGTGAATATCTGTTGAATATCCAATGTCTTGCTTACATGATTTGTTTTAGCACTGTACCATATCAGTGCTTTGCCGCTATGCGTTTCACCTCCAGTTTTGTCGTGGCTGATCATTATAGTTAAACTGCTCAAACGCCTATTTTATACAGCCTGTCAATAACAATGCATGACTGCCCAAAGGCCTTTAACTATCCAAACCGTTGCCAAAATACATATCAACATTTTATACGATATATTTGTCGGAAAAATTACAAACGTTCTTCGGTTACGATATTTTTATGATCGTTTGATTTGCTTGTGTACTTGTTTCCTCGAGTGCGTGTTTTGCTCTCCTCGGTGCTCTGGTTTCCCTCAAAATGATGTCATCATCTATCTGTCTATCTGCATCAAGTTTCAAGTCTTTAGATGCCACTAAGTACACACTGTACCTTTAAAAGAAAATGCTCTAAATTCTCCAGGGTAATTTATGCACCTCTCAGGTTGAGTGAAGGCTGCAGTGCGGTAGGTTGGAATCCTAGCCGTCAACTCCCAGCATGTGTTGATATAGAAGAGGAGGGGAAGGGGGGTTTGTAATGTGAGCAGTGAAAGCTGACTGCCTGTGTACTGCTTGCCAATGGAGTTGCTGACGCAATGTCTGTGAAAGCGAGAGCAAGAGAGAGAAGAGAGAGAGAGAGAGAGATTTTCTGATGGTATAATGTGGCATATTGAACGGATGTGAGATGGACGTTTGAAACATTGACTGGCTTACGTTGGAAACTACTCATCACCACATATGGTCACACTACCAATGTCGGTTCTGCTGAACCACTGCTCTTCTGCATGTTCCCTGTCAGACCGCAGGTCTACGTTGAACAGAGGGCTCTGGACACCATAGCCCACCTGTGCGACGGTGATGCCCGGGTCGGGCTCAACGGCCTGCAGCTGGCCATGCAGGCGCAGGTGTCCACGGCCCGGCCCGGGCCGCCCGGTCCTCCACAGAGGGTCGTAGTGCAGGAGAAGCACGTCAAGGAGGGTCTGCAGAGGTCACACATCCTCTACGATAAAGCAGGTGTGGCTGTGTGACGTTCTACGGTGGAGTGCTCGGGTGCTTGCCCCATTTGTTATAGCAACCACCAATCTGGTCTCATTACGCTATATCAAGTGTTTTCACTGCGTGGACCTAATGCGACAAGAATATTGTATCACTCCAGAAAAGATTTATTCCGCTACTGTATGCTTAACTACACATCCCCTAGTAGTGCAGATTAGGGGTACACGTCTGTTTGCGAGGGTGTAAGAAGTGCTTGCATGCAAAGTTTCCTTACCTCAAGAAACGTCAGGTGGCCGTCATTCATTTAAGCCAATCGGAAAAGGCAATTTCAATAATCCCTTTCAACAGGTGTGGTAAAGCTCAGGCGTTATGGAATCAGGTATCATCTTTTGTTAAGCCTTTTCCCTTTTACATCCAACAGCCATGCATCCGGACACTTCAAATAAACCAAAACCTCTCTTTTTCAATAAAAAGAGAAATAGAATAGTGAATGTTATTTTTGTAGGACTATTCTTTAATTTAAACCCACTTTCTTTTTTGTTAGCACCCTCCCAATCCCCTATAACCTTCCTCATTGAGCGGCTGGAAGCACACGACAAGCACTGTGTTGATGGAGGGGGTGTTGTTGTGAAGAGCTGGGCGCTAGGTGCTAGTAACGCCAGCTAATCCTGGCCTTTCACTGAAGCATACAGTCCAGCTTTCAGCTGTCCGCCAAGGTTGGATGTACTGTTCCCTGTGGCGTCACCATCATCAATCCTATGATCTTATTATTGATACGTCAAATGTACCTTGGCAATTCCTCATATTTCAGTTCAGGTGTTTTTTTTTTTTTTCTTATCACTGTCCTGTATGTGTGCTTTGACACCCAAATTGCCCAAACACATCCTATCTTATCGTGCGTGCGTTCGTGCGTTCGTGCGTGGTCAACACAACTCTCTTCATGTGCGCCCCAATGGTCTAAATGGAGTTGTGTTCCCCGCCAGGTGAGGAACACTTCAACTGTATCTCAGCGCTGCATAAGTCCATGAGGGGCTCCCACGAGAACGCCTCCCTCTACTGGCTGGGCCGTATGCTGGAAGGGGGGGAGGACCCGCTGTACGTGGCGCGCAGGCTGGTGCGCTTCGCCAGCGAGGACGTGGGTATGGGACCCTCCACACTCCAGCCTCACAACAAGCACACCTTGGTTCCTTTCAACTGCCAACACAATCTGGGAGTTAGATTTTTTATTTTTTTTTGATCATTAAAGTGCAGGCTCGGCCCTAGACTGGGGCTAGGGATTGTGAAGCCCCCCCAAGCATTCAAGTATAAATATATATTTTTAAATTCAGAAATATGTAAACGTTTTCCCCCATCCGATCCCTGGCTGCGTGCTCGTGACACACGTGTACCCTGTGACGTGTAGCTGGCTAGGCGCCTGTTATATGGCTTACGCACAGACTTGCGATGGTCCGTTTGCTAATGGACTTGCCTCCCAGTTCATGCAGGGGAAAGGAACCAAGGCCCTGGCTGGACGGAAGATAGACTTATTTGACTCAACCACAACAGCAAAACGCATTGTCGCGTTGAGGAATAGGATATTATTATTTGGTATTTTGTATATTGTTTTGCTTGTCATAGCCTCTTCAGTCATTATGAATTTGCAACTGAAAGGCCTTTTATGTAGTGACAGAGCGTGCCTGGTCAGTGGTGCAACTCATGACTCAGTCGCACTGATCTGGATCTGTATGGAACAAGAGGACACGTGCATATTGTCGGCCAGTCGGCTTAAAAGCAATTTCGCAATAGAAATATAATCACCAAGATTGTGACGATAGCCGGCTCGGTTTGCACCGTGTGTGCACTGTTGGCAGGCATAGAGTAAATGCACTTCTTGTTGATGGCCGCACTGCGGATATCAATCCTTTCCTTTCTGACGTGTGTGACGTTGTGATGGACATTTAATCCGTCGCATTTCAACCAATGCACAGCATGTAGGCCTCTATATCGCATGTAGGCCTATATATCATCTGCCTAAGTTATTTTTGTATGCAATATAAATACGATCACTTAGATTGTGATGATAGCCAGTTTGTTTTAGAAGTGTGTGCACACTTAAACAGACACGGGCTGAATGCAGACACGGGCTTAATGAGTCTCTTGATGAGGCTGCACATTTTATATTTATTATTCATGTAGTTTCCGACGTTGGGATAGCCATTTCATCCGTAACATTGTTACCAGTGTACAGTTGTCTGATAATGCATATGGAATAAATGCTCTTGTTGTTGTTGTAGCGTTTTGGATGTATTGTGTTGTTATTGTTAGGACGGCAGTAGCTCAGTAGGTAGAGCGGTTGGACAGAGCGGGTCGTCCACTAACCGTAGGGGTCGGCGGTTTGATCCCCCCTCCTCCTCCAACTGTCCGCATGTCGAACCCCACAAATGTACTGATTGTAAGTCGCTTTTTAGACAAAAGCGTCTGCTAAATGCCCCTTTACTCTTTTATTGCTGAAAGTTTGGGTGCTGTCCAGTGCTGAAGTCTTTCATATAAAAGGTGTTTTTGTCATTTTCTTGTGGTCATTTGTATTAGGCTGATAGTTATGTAGTTGAATATCAGTTGTTTGTCCCCAAGAACAAAAAGTATAATATTTGATAGATATAGAATATTGAATGTGCTGTGTGCCATATCTGCTACTATTGATATAACAAGAACTCTCTGGGTTTTTTTCCCCTCTGTGATGTTATACGTTTTTAGGTCATGTTTAGATCCCATCACTTTAACATTTTTAAATCAAACATAACTAAAATGTTGCTGTGCAGGTTCCATATTAACCCTTACACTTTGGAAATTAGGCAGATCTGTTTAAGTGAAGCTACCAGTTAATTACCTTACCATATCAGCAATTATAACCAAAATCAATAGAATCCAAATAGATCATGGTAATATCTGTTGTTTTGAGTGGTTTTGACGTGATCCTCTTGTTCCCTGGGCCCAGGTTTGGCAGATCCCTTGGCCCTACCTCAGGCAGTGTCCACATACCAGGCCTGTCACTTCATCGGCATGCCGGAGTGTGAGGTGAGACCCTGGTCCGTCTCAACCAGGAGAAATACTTTGTATCATATTTGTGAGCCGTACTTATTGTAAGTCGCTTTGGACACAAGCATCTGCTAAATGCCCTACATGTAAATGTAAATATTTGATTAAAGTTGCAATGTGTAACATTTAAACAAGCTCAGAGCTTAAACTTACATTTTAGAGAAGCTTGAAATTACAAATGACATATCTGTAGTCAAAACTGATCCATAGTGATTTTGATTTACTTTTCAATAAATGACATATAACTCATATATACTATTCTCTCTTTTTGTTTACAAGATTCTTACTATCAACACTCCCTAAACTACTCCCACCCAAACAGCAGAGCTACGCTAGTCTTGCCACACAGTTGCATAGCCAGAGTCGACAGACACTGTTATTGAGGTTTTTTATGCTGAAAGTCACATATCGACAGGGAGGGGCTCAACCTTACACAATGCGACTTTAAAAACATGCACCTTCTTTTTGCTAATGAAGCTTACCTGTGTGTTTCTGCTCATTCTCCCCCACCACCCCCCCAATAGGTGATCCTGGCCCAGTGTGCCGTGTACCTGGCCCGCGCGCCCAAGTCCGTGGAGGTCTACAAGGCCTACAGCAACGTGAAGGTCTCCCTGAGGAACCACAAGGGGCCCCTGCCGTCGGTTCCCCTGCACCTGCGCAACGCCTCCACCAAGCTCATGAAGGAGCTAGGCTACGCTAAGGGCTACAAGTACAACCCAGCGGTCAGCGGCCCGGTTGAGCAGGAGTACTTACCCGAGGAGCTCAGAGGAGTGGACTTCTTCACTTGGACTCCCACTGAATGAGCTTTTGTCATGTGTACATACGTTGTCTGCTTGTTCAAATTCTTGTCACGTCAAGCATTTATATCCACATTGTTAGCAAACAGCGGAGCTGTTTGTTTTTTTCTTTGTAAAATGATTAAGGCCGTTACATGATATGATATGAATCAACGGCATTTTGATCAAGCACCACAGACGAGGTTACTCCCACATGTAAGGTTTTATTATTGCATCATCATGGTGTAATCATCATTATCGCCTTCAGTTTTGGGCCATTGTCTGCAAAGAAATACATGTACAATAATTAAAAAGTACATAGGGCAAAGCAAATTGATATGGTTATTTTTGCAAAAAATAACCAGCCTACAAAAATGTAAGCTGACCACTGACAGTTAAGTAGGGTACAGCTGGGTACAGTTAAGTAGGGTACAGCTGGGTACAGCTAAGTAGGAAACATCTCACTTGGCTTATCCAGGGGATGTAGGAGGCAACCCTGGTGAAGACGGTGGGCTTCTGGGTGGTGTTACAGCCCCGCCCGTCCACAAAGCTGGTGACTCCTTGGACATACCATCGTCCATCCGTCCCCTTGCAGTTCAGAGGCCCTCCGGAGTCCCCCTTGACGCAAAACAAAACGTGTGAGCCGATTAAGGCAAAAACTAGCTTTGTGGAATAATGAGACTCGTGGATCATGGCGTGAGAGATCCTAACGCATAAGAGAACATGGTGTGTGGATGGGTGTGGAGCAGAAATGCTCCATAAGTCTTGTCGTTGGGTTTACATGGCAGGCCGACTTGCTGTCTCCTCCAGCACAGACCATCGTGGTCCTCACTGAACCCCCCCACCAGTCACTGCGAGCGCAGACGCTGGGCTCCACTACAGGAAGTACAGCCTGCTGCAGTCTGGTTGGCCGAGGCCCACCGGCTAGGGAAGAGAGAGGTTGAGACAAACACAGCCTGTTGCTACAACACATAGTTAGAACCGTCGCTTATTCCAACTCACCAAGTACCATCTTATCAGAATTTCTTGTAATGAGTACAGCTATTGCTTGACAGTGTAATACAATATCACTGAAGTAACTAGAAAGAATCTTTGCAGACGTGAGTGTGGCGTGGTGGTGCGTGGGCTGGTGGCTCTCACAGGAAAGCCGACCCCAGCCGGTAACATAACAGGGCTGGTTGTGGGCAAGCTCGGCTCCGTGCTGTGGCAGACACGCCAGCTGGACTTTGTCATTGAGCACCGCACTCTTCTCCAGTTTCAGGAGGGCAATGTCATTTCTAATGGGGGACAGTGTCAGAGATTAAGAAATTAGAGGTTTTTAGCATGGATAATGGTTTGACCAGTTCTATATGTCACGCATGTGTACATGTATCACATGTTGAGTGCTATCAATGACCATCCTAAAAATAAAACAACCTCCATTTGTTCAGCTGCCTGTTCAGGAAATATTCTCAGGCCAGCCAGTTCCTGTTGACTATTTACATTAAATATTGGGCTACGTGTTCCTCTTACCACCCGCAGACATAGTGTCCCATGTTCTGTCCTATGTATCCAACAATGGACCTGGCACTTCGTCCATCGTACAGAGCTGAGTTCCAGCCTACCCACAAGACACACAGTTGTCGTTCCATTTCGGATGTAGAATCATTCTCTCCACCCTGATGGACTGTTCGGGTCCCTCCGCTGTGTCCATGTCGTGCTCCGCGAGAACGACCCGATAAGTGTGGAACCTGGAGCGCAAATACGTCCACTCAGCGCCGGTTGTTATTTTCTGGCAAAACGTAGATGATAGAGAGGACATGGAGTAAGCAGGTGCTTTCTCACGTGATGCAGTGTGCAGCAGTCAAGACCCAGTTGGCGGAGATGAGAGTTCCTCCACACGTGGGGTAGAAGGACTCCAAAGAGACCTAAGAGCAGGAGGAAACCCACTTTTAGCTAACATTGCGTCGCAGCAGTTAACTCATTTGAAAATGTTACATAATAATTGTATAATAATGTTGTATAATAATTAGATATTGTAGATACAAATACATTATATGGTTAAAAAATTTTTGATATGGTTATAAAGTGTATAATCGCAACAGGCCCAGTGGTATGATAGGGTATAGTGACAAATGGCTTTCTAAGAAATGAACAACCACTAACATGCCCCGTGGCCTGACATAAGATCCCCCTGACCCCTACCTGCCACGGCCAGCTATACGGTCGGGCCTCTTCCCCGTTCACCACGCGGCTGGTTCTTGGCTGGTAGCTCGGTCGGCCACAGCCAGACACTAGAAAGCAGTAATATTAGAAATGTAATTCAAATAATAATGCGAAAGGTTCCATATGATGTGTTCATTTACCAGTTGTGACTGCCAGCAAGAAGACAAGTGGCAGCTCCATCTCTGATGTATCCAAAATAATAGGTTTGCCTTTTGGCTATTTATAGACGACGGCAGATCCAGCATGGGATCTTTCCTACCTTTCTCCAGGTGTTGAGAATGTTGCAGACATATGCATATATGCATTATCCTTTGACTACATATGCAAATATATATTCCAGTAGACCTATTGGTAACAGCCCAATCACACAATTCAATGTATTTTCTTCATTTTGTCAATTGAATTGTCATGTGAGTCTTTTTCGTTAACTTTTTAGTGTCATTATTAAGCAGAACATTGCATACTCCGTGCCAATAGGTGTCAGTGTAGGTAGTTGTATAGCGTATCTTTACACGGCGTGATTACGAAACCGTAGAATGAATGTGTTGTTCAAAGATGGCGCTACCCGGCACATCACTCGTGTGTTTCAGAGCTGTCTGCAACCTTGGGAAATATATTGAAAGAAGAAGTAAAGCTGGTTTAAACGTCTCAAATGTGCGGTGGTATACGACAAACCCTCGTTTCCTTCATGACAGCACGCCTCCGGATAAACAGAGTGAGTGTCATGATCAGTAACAGTTCAGTTAGCCGGCTCTCAGCACTGCAGGCTCAAGGACACCCATCGTTACAAAACATGCATGTTTTCACAGTTAAACTGTTATGTCATTCTTATTAAGAGATGAGTGTACTAATCTGTTTATTCGCATTAGTATGCTACATTTTCTAATACAATATTAGTATTTATAACGAATTACAATACGACATACTTATAATACTTAATAATACAACGAATTCTTGAACTTTCTCGTTTTTAGATAACGCACATCTTCTTAAAGAGTTCCGCAATCCAAAAAGTCTTCTGGGAAACCTCATCTCCCGTTCACTGGGAGTGAGTGACACATCCAAGTTGATCGAGTACAACTGTACAGACCATGGAGATGTCAAGGTACTTGACAACAGACTACTGTACTTTCTGCAGCACTCCACAAGACATATCTCTTGGCCAGAGTCTTTTGGATTGGATTTTCTTTCAATGTGTTTTTGCAACTTGCAGAGAGCCACGGTCACAATCCAGTGGCCCCATAAAATGGAGATGGAGGGCTTCGCCTCCAGGAAGGCCGACGCCGAACGATTGGCTGCAGCCGCTGCCTGTCACAAGTTGAGAGTAGGTCACAACTCACTGTAAATACGACCTAGTTCAAATGCACTGATTCACAGGTATGTGACACCGCTGTCCCCCCCCCCCCCCCCTCTTCCTTGTGTGTAGGAAATGGGTGTGCTCGGCCCGAAAAATGAGTTGCCGAGCAGGAGAGCCGGTCGGGGCAGGGGGGCCTTGGTGTCTGAGCTGTACGACACGGATGACACTCCCGCAATGGGAGCCCGCGCGGCCGCGGCGGCTGACGGTGGCAGAAGTGCGCCGCCTCTGGCGTCCTCCGAAGTCCTCCCCGATCCCTACGCCGAGGCACTTTCGTTGTTTCCAGACCCCAAAGGGCTGCTGGCCAGGGTCATCCAGATGGCCACGTCATGCAAGCATCCCAAGGTCAGCGGTGCTTGCGTTACTTAAGGGGAGACTGAATGAGATGCAGGAGATGGAAGGACAATTGAGGAGAATGAATGCATTTTTAGCCATTTTATTTTGTGCACAATTTATAATGCTCTCAACAAGCTCATAGCATACATATACATACACCACAGTCATGGGGAGGGGAAAGACGATAGTATAGCTGGATAAGAAATAAATAATCAAGTACACATTGAAATGTGATATTGTGATATGTACACGTACACACTGAGGTGTGTCAGGGATGGAGGTGCCTTATCTGATTCATTCATGCGCTACATCGTGTTCTTACTCTGTCCCCCCCCCCCCCCCCCCGCTCCTACGACTCCAGGATTGGCTTCAGTACAGGAACATGGGAGGGAGGCTGAAGAAGTGTGAGCTGAGCATCCGTTGGCCGGAGGAGATGAAATTCACGGCTGTGGCCAACAAGAAAGCGATCGCCGAGAGGAGAGTGGCTGCACTGGCCTGCATGAAACTGAAGGTGAGTTTTACTGGCGTTTTAAACCCCCAGGCCCCGCAGTCTGACCTGTGGCCAGGAGGCGGGCCCCTGCCTCGAGGCCGGAGCCCGACTCCTGCCTCTTTAACATCATGTGTCGCAGCTTTGGTTAAAAAGCTCAATGACCGACCAAGTAAACAGTTCAAAATGTCAAATATATATGATATATATTTTTCTTTCACGTGAGGAAGCAAAATGAACAAACGTGTGTTGTGCAGGAACTGGAGATGATCGACAAGGACAACAACCCGCTGACTCACGCCAAGTATCACCATAAGGAGGTGATGGAGGCGGGGAAGAGGGAGCGGAGACCAGTGGCGCTACACATCCCCCCGCACCTGGAGGACGGCATGAGGGAGTACCTCACCCAGGTGAAGCCCCCCCCCTTGACTCTACACACTGTGGACAGTTTTCAAAGCTGGTTACCTATGGTAATCTCAGTACATAACAACAAGATCGTACGAACAGCAAATCTAGGTCTCCTCGGTCAGTACAAGTCAATAAAGTGTTTGACTGTAGTTGAGAGAGCTCTTGGTTATGTCTCTCTTGCTGCTGTTGATACTTTTGTTAGTTTTCTTATAGCTTCGTCGTGGTTCAGAAAGCATTTTTCCTTGCATTCCTTGCAAGAGCAACGTAGGGTCAACTCTTGCTATGAATAAAGTGATTCTAGGTGAAATGTCATACTTGCTCCCTGCATCCCTCCCTGCACCACCACCTCCACCTCCACCTCCACCACCACCTAACGCCATCCCACGGCGTGACACAGTACCCGGTGGCGACCGAGATGCAGCGGCTGTTTGAGGAGGAGGAACAGGCGGAGAAGGCACTCGACCAAGAAGAGGAGTTGGCGCAAACGGCGGCGGCGGCGGAGGAGGAGGAAGAGGAGGACCTGCTGATGGACGCCATCACCGGCCGCCGGCGCCGGCCGCTCACGGCGGAGCAGGAGCACCACCTCAGCGGCGACCTGTGGGAGCGCTGGGTGCGGGCCGACCCGGGCCTGGGGGTGGCGCTGCCGGTGGACGACCACCGGGCGCGCGTGGTCTCGGAGGTGGAGGCGTCCCGGGCGGTGGTGATCGCCGGGGAGACGGGCTGCGGCAAGACCACGCGCATCCCCCGCTTCCTGCTGGAGGGCCGCGTGCGCGACGGGAAGGGCGGCGGCTGCAACGTCCTGGTCACGCAGCCGCGCCGCATCAGCGCCGTGTCGGTGGCCCAGCGCGTGGCCCAGGAGCTGGGCCCCGGCCTCAAGAGCTCCGTCGG
>OMKI01045832.1:4110-13079 GCA_900302315.1 Phycis blennoides
ATTATGTATGTGTGTATTATATGTGTGACAAGTTAGGTCCCCTTTTAAATACAACAACAACAACAACAACAACAACAACAACAAGAATAAGAATAACAATAATGTGTTAGGGTTAGTGTTAGATAATAATGTTGTAATGCAATGTGTTATAATAATGCATGTTTTATCCTTTAACACTGACCTTTAGGCCCCAGGGGCCTCAAGTGCTCATCCCTTGAGCTGGGCGGCCCGGTCAGTGTGTCTCTGGGTGATCCAGTCAGTGTGTCTCTGGGTGATCCAGTCAGTGTGTCTCTGGGTGATCCGGTCAGTGTGTCTCTGGTCCGGTCAGTGGGTCTCTAGGCGGCCCCGTCAGGCTCTACAGTACAGCTGGACTGCAGAGGGACTATTTCAAGAGGACGTCATCGATTCCCTTGAGTCTCTAAATGGAGAGCTCAACGAATAAACAGCTCAACTTAAAACAAACAGCCTGAACATAAAGATAGCATATTAATAAGACAACATAACATCACCTCTGACTGGAACGTCTCCTTCCCACTGTGTTCCTCCCCCCAGCTCTCCCCCCTGACGTGGAACATCTCCCCCATCTTGTCAGCGCGGCGGTGACCTACTTTCACATCTCTGAGCAGCGGCGCGCCTCGCGGTGCCGACGCGGTGGTCCGCTGGGCGTGGCGGCCGTGGCGCCTCGTGACGAGGGTTTGATTCCCCCCTCCCGCCAAGGCCCCGGGGCAGAGCCGCTGCTTAGAATGACATCATTCTTCAGCACGTTGTCGAAACGACATCGTGAGAACCTCATCACCGGAGCAACACGGAAATCATCTCAGAGGAGCACGTGAAGACACGGCCGTGGGGGTTCTGTCCCCCAACAGAGCCGCTGCTTTAACCTGGAGCTCTGCTGCACGCTGTGTTGTCCTGTCTGTAGTCACTGTGAATCATTGAATGAATGCTCCTCAACCACAAAAGCTCCTGAGTTATATTAAGACGCAATGAGGCTATAACTTGTGTGTATATTATAACATTATACAATCTAGGAATAAATATCCTGATCTTGCATTTGTATATAAATATTCCACAGCTATGGACACACAGGAGAGGCCATCAGGAAAGAAATGTTTAGAGCAGGACTTCTATGAGGGAGGTTAGGGTTAGACAAACCCTGAGACAAATAAGACAGAAAGGGGGGACGAGAAACAGAGACAGAAAAAGGACAATGGAAAGAAAGAATGAGAGACTAAAGAGAAAAGGGGAAGAGAGAACAAGAACAATAGGGTGAGAGAGTGCACAGGAGCGAGAGGGTGCACAGGAGCGAGAGGGTGAACAGGAGAGAGTGCACAGGAGAGAGAGAGAGAGAGAGAGAGAGAGAGAGAGAGAGAGAGAGAGAGAGAGAGAGAGAGGGAACAAGAGAGAGTGAACACGAGTGAATGAACAGGAGAGAGAGGAAGAGAAAATAACATAAATAATGTGTGTGAGGAGGACAGGACTGAGACGGAGAGAACATTGTTTCCCCACTAGCGGAGCGGTCCAGCACCCGAACCACCATGGAACAGAACAGTACTTTCCTCTTGAAGGGGCTCCAGTTATTCTACATGATCTCTATCATTACGATTCTGCTGCTGTCTGCACAAACAGCAGCCCACACCAGGCGGCTGAAGCAGTCCGGTCAGCCAGAGGGGCCTGCTGGCTGCTGCGCCCGAGAGGAGCCGACGACAGAGGGAAGACAGAGTACGTGATGCTGGAGGATGTGCTGTGTTATTTATCTGTCCTGGATACACTGGAACGGCCGTGTGCATGTGTCTCCTGATTCACTCGGTGTGTGTGTCTGTGTGTGAGAGTTTGAGTGTGTGTGTGTGTGTGTGCGCGTGTGTGCGTGTGTGTGTGTGTATGTGTGTGCACGTGTGTGCGTGCGTGTGTGCATGCATGTGTGCATGCGTGTGGGACTGCGTGTTCATTGCTCATTGTGTGGACAGGCAGCATGCCACATTGACACGCTTGGCCTGCCTTACTCCATTCAGACAGCGTTACCTGCTGGAGGAAGTGCCCTGTCCTCTGACGGAGACAAGATGCTCTGCACTCCTCTCTGTCTCCTGGTATGCATGCTTTTAATGTTTAACGTTCCCTCTCATGGTCTCTTCTCCCTGGGCCTGGGGAGCTCCAGGGGGTTTTGGGGTGCGTTACTGGATCACGGGGGGCCTGGTAAGACCGTTGAGACTGGACTCTGGGTCAGGACTGCACTGATAACAAAAACAGACTTGGCGAGACTGTGGAATCCGTTCCATTCGTCCCCTGGTGGAGGAGATGTGTTCAGGAGGTCCCCTGGTGGAGGAGATGTGTTCAGGAGGTCCCCTGGTGGAGGAGATGTGTTCAGGAGGTCCCCTGGTGGAGGAGATGTGTTCAGGAGGTCCCGTGTGGTGGTGAAGGGGGTGGGAGGGGCCTGGGTTCTGGCGGTGAGACCCCTGTAGTACGGGCAGCACCAGCGTCCTGGGAAGCTGCTCATGGTGAGGTCAGCATAAACTGCCGGGGATTAGACACGCTCTCCTTTCTCTCTCCCTCCCTAACTGTTGGTTTTCCTCTAGCTTCTGTTTCTAACGCTCTCTCCACACACGGGGCGGAAATAGATAAATGTCATGAATGAACACATAAACATCCTGACGGAGGGAGGAAGCAGGGCAGGCACACAACAGAAGAAAGAGAGAAATGTTAAATCATACCTTTAGGCCTGCTAAGTGTCTCTTAACTTCACTAACACACTTGACTTGTGACGCATGACTCCTAAAAGCATACTGAGTAAGTATGTGTAAGTATCTGATGTGTGTGTGTGTGTGTGTGTGTGTGTGTGTGTGTGTGTGTGTGTGTGTGTGTGTGTGTGTGTGTGTGTGTGTGTGTGTGTGTGTGTGTGTGTGTGTGTGTGTGTGTGTGTGTGTGTGCGGGCCGAGCGTTTGTTCACTCCGCTTTCATCACATCCCTTCCTCCTCCAACTCGTCACTCGTTCGTCATGAAACTCGTTTCCCGACCGCAAGCTGACACCTCAAACGCAGCCAACGGAGCAAACCAAACACATTGTTTGTCTTCTCCAAACCACAGGCAAGGCACAAGAACGTTATAGCTCCACGGCTTTGGAGGATCGATTCAATGACCTGGCGCCGTGTAGGACCTACAAACAAAGCCCATATCTGGTCCTACGAACGCCATGTGTTCCATATCAAACCCAGATCATGGTCCCCGAATCCTCTCTGAAGCTCTGTGTCTTCAGCTCCACTTTGTATCTCAGCCCAAAGCCCTTCTGCTCTTATCGTTCCTGACAACAACTCCAGACTTGGAGTTTCTCGCAGTTGCTTAATTTGAGAGGATGAACGCAATGTCAGGAACCCCCCCCCCCACACACACACTCACCACATTTACGCAACCAGCTAGCCGTCTCCCCCCTGACTCAGTGGTGAGACAGGTCATCGGAGCGGTGAGACAGGTCATCGGGGCGGTGAGACAGGTCATCGGGGCGGTGAGACAGGTCATCGGAGAGGTGAGACGGGTCATCGGAGAGGTGAGACAGGTCATCGGGGTGGTGAGACAGGTCATCGGGGCGGTGAGACAGGTCATCAGAGCTCCGTGAGGTGCCAGGCCGAGCGCTCACCGCAGATGTTCTGAACCGTGACTCACCGCCTCTCTGGTCCAACGGGGAGACGTGTTAACCATCGACCCATCGATCAGGGCCTTTCATCCAGACTGACACGCTGGCATGCAAGGCACGAAGGAACAGGTAGGGCCAGGGGGCGTCTCAGGACAGCTCTTGCTCTGTTTAGCAACGTTTTTACTTCTCAGCAACATGCTTTTTACTGAAGTGCCAAATTAGTAAAGATTTGAATGAAGAACATGATGAAAGTAAACAGATGCTCTTCTTTCGCCCATTTTTAGAATAGCCGTATACTACACAACACCATATATACTGTATATATATATATATATATACATATATATATATATATATATATATATATATATATATATATATATATATATATATATATATATATATATATATATATATATATATATATATATATATATATATATATATATATATATGTATTGGATCTTGTTGGATAATAATTGCATGTTGTTATATTGTACTTGTAGCCGTGCAATGACCATAAAGTGGAATTGAATCCTGATAAATCAGAGGTGTTTTCAGAAAACATTTGTTTGAGTAGAAAGGGTCAGCTTGCTGTACCAATGTTATTTATGATCTACTGGGATGACTTCACTCAGCCCTGCGTGATTCTAGCTTCAGAGAAAAAGAGTATTTGGCCAAATAGCTAAATATAAGCAGATCTGATATTTTTACTGTCAGGGAATGTCAGCTGAAATCTCATCACAGTTCTCTAAATATAGCTTCATTAAAGCTCCATCCAGAGACACTGTTACATTGAAGCTGTTAAAGCAGAGCCAGAGAGACACAGATAAAGAGAGTGATGCAGAGACAAAGAGAGAAAGAGTGAGACAAAGAGACACAAATAAAGACAGTGATGCAGAGACAAAGAGAGAAAGAGTGAGACAAAGAGACACAAATAAAGACAGTGATGCAGAGACAAAGAGAGAAAGAGTGAGACAAAGAGACACAAATAAAGACAGTGATGCAGAGACAAAGAGAGAAAGAGTGAGACAAAGAGACACAAATAAAGACAGTGATGCAGAGACAAAGAGAGAAAGAGTGAGACAGAGAGACACAAATAAAGAGAGTGATGCAGAGACGAAGAGAGAAAGAGTGAGACAGAGAGACACAAATAAAGAGAGTGATGCAGAGAGAAAGAGTGAGACAGAGAGACACAAAGGGAACTAGAGAGATCAACGGACAAAGAGAGAGACTGAATCAGAGACAAAGAGAAAGGGGGAGTGACAGAGTGAGAGGGAAGGAGAGAGAGAGCGACAGAGGACTATAAAGAAAGAGGGGTGAGGAAGGGAGCGCCACAGAGGGGGAGACAGAAGGGTATAGCGCGGTAGTGTGATGTATGGCGAGAGCTCTTACTTTTGTTTTCCCATTGAAAAGCGAGGGACACACAAAAACAACACAGGCTCTCTAAAACACTCCGATCCCATCTGGCCCTCGGCCTTAATCAGCTTATAATGGTCTCATCCCCCTGACATACATTAACACTCCCTGTCCAACCACTGATTTAAACATGGAGATACAGATAGAGCACAGTGAATACATGGCTGTGAGCACGAGCAGGCAGAAGGCTCAAACAGAGACATGCTAACTAGCTAACCAGAGACGTCATAACCACTGAGACATGCTAGCCAGCTAACCAGAGACGTCATAACCACTGAGATACATTAACCAGCCAACAAGACATACCACTGAGAAAAACTAGATAGCAGGAAGACCCCATGAAATCTAAGCCAGGCTAGCTAGAAGGACAACCTTATAAAGACCCAGACATGCTAACTAGCTGAGCAACAGACATACTAACTGATAAGTCTGGTTAGCAAGCTGGAAGACTTCATAAACACACCGGCTAGCTGACCAGAGAGCCAGCGGTGATTCTGATTCTAATCCAGGGCAGGATGTTGTCCTGGGAAATGGGTATGCTGTCCCTCCATATGGCTCTCTGTCTATGGTCTCACACACTCTCTCTCTCTCTCACACACACACACACACACAGCCCAGCGTGTGCACACACTCACCCCCACATACTTACACACACTCCAGAGCACAGCTGATCTCTCAGTAAATATGGACATATGGTCCGTCTCTGTGGAGGGAGAGACAGATAATAACTGACATCCTTTGTCTCCACGGGGACACAACAGCCGAGGCATGTTGTAGGACACACACACACACACACACACACACACAGTTTGGCTCGGTAAAGCCACACAGACGTCATGCACACTGCTTATATAAGGACACTTTGACAGGATCAGGAGTGCCGTGGTTCTCATGACAGCATGAAGTTATGTAAAGAACAGTTCCTCATCATAACAGACACTCATATGTTTAGCCTCCGCTAATGTGCTGGGGGACAGAGGTCAGCCCTCTTATCTCCAGCCGTTGCATAACATCACTGCGCTCCCAGGTGTCTTCCTGTCATCTGTGTAGTCCTGTAACCTCCGCTAATGGCTGACTGTGATGTAAATAATAATGTGGTGTCATTTACATCACCGCGGAGCGAGCCGGGTCAGACCAAACCACGCCAGGATGGACATTGTCTGGCATGTCTTCTCTGCACATACTCTGCACTCTCTCTCTCTCTCTCTCTCTCTCTCTCTCTCTCTCTCTCTCTCTCTCTCAAACAGAGGAAGACAGCAGATGTAGAGCCTCACCCTTCCTCTGTCCATCCTCCCTTTATCCATCTTCATATCCCTCCCGTCCAGCCCAGACCACCGGGGGGGTCTGGGTCCGGACCGCTGGGCGGCACCGAGCCCCCCGCCCCCCGGTGCCTCGGAGAGTTCTCAGCTCCCTGCGGAGCAGCCGGACCCTGTTCTGGCTCATTAACCCAAACCAGAGACGTGCTGCCAGCCGGGAGCTGCCCCAGGCGCCGGTTCATCAGCAAATCACAGCAAGATTACGCACATCCACACGCGTTCACTCTTTTACTCTCACTGTCTCTCTCTCACTATCACACACACACACACACACACACACACACACACACACACACACACCGCATCCTCTGTGCCTTTGTATGCACACAGTGCAGCGTTTACATGTTATACAAAAATAGCATTTGTACGTGCTATGAAAAAAGAATCGAAGAAAACATCCCTGGGAATAAAATAAGACAACAGCAGCAGAGGGATTTGTTTTGTATCTTAACTTAACATCATTTTAAGCAGATCTTAAATTGCCATTCATCTCCTCATAGGACCTGTGCTTTATCTCTGCTGGGCTTGTGATGTAGAAACTCACAGGGAATGTGTGAGAAGATCCATCCTCGATCTGACTCCATGTCGGAGTGATTTATTGTGTGCCATTATTGTAATTAGTATCATTTGTGATATCTCTTACGCCTTGGCATGGTGCACATGTTTTTTTTAATTCCTCCTCACGCCAGTAAAGAGCTCATACTGAGCTGCTCCCGGCAGCTCCACACCATCACCCTGTGCAGCCCAGCGCGAGTCCGTCACCATGAAGAGGATGGAAGGCGAGGAACGCCTCTCCTTCACAGTCCACCTGCAGAGTCGCCACGTGAAGCCTTACCTCGGGGGGGGGGAGACGGGGGAGACGGGGGAGGGCGCTCCCAGGCTGAGCGGTGTCTCACTTTGCCGCTCTGATCCAAGACTTCACGCGTGAGAAGCGGCCGCTGGACTCCTCACTTCAGAACAGACGCGGCGCGCGCAGTTCGACTACGCCTGATAACGCTGTTCATGTGTAGTTTAGTTGTGATAAACTTGAGCAGATTTATTAGGCTCCTGTTCAGTAATGTCTGATCATTTAGGAAATGGACAAATCTGCTTATACATTCAATGTTAAAGTTTCCAAGCATTCGCAACAGCCGGAGTCACTGTCGTAACCCAGGTTGTTCCAGACATGCTGAGGTTGTCCCTGGGTTATGACCTCATCCAACAGGAAGTCAGTGATCTCATTTCCTGTTTGGTGTTTATGTGTTTATGTGTTTTTTTATGGCCACACTCGTCCCAACCTGCAGCTTCCAAGCTCTTGTCTGCTCGGTCTCCTCCACAGCATCTCACCTGACATGTCAGCTGTCCAATCCATTCAGGATCATCTCATTGGGATTTAAAATCACACCTGACACCTGAAGACAATCTGCCAAAGACTTTCAGCTGAATCTCCAAACGTCTTTAGAGTTCAGCTTTCTATAAACCAAGTATTTTGTAACCTGTTTGAGTCCACCTCTCGAATGTCTGTGTCTAATTGTCTTGAGTTGTTTGTTTTAAACATTTCTGGTTGCACAAAGGAGGCAGCATACATAACGTTGACTGGTCCACACAAGCTGTGACTGGTGCCTTTATTGGGTTTGTTTTCCAGTTTAGTTTCATCAGTGCCATCTGAACGTTGGCCGTCTCTTCCACAGGAGACACACGGCGGCCAGGGTGCAACTGCACGCAAAACATCAACAACAACATCAACTTCTGCACACAGAACCGCACTGTTCTCAGAACACGAACAAACACACTTTATTGGGTCTTCAAAATAAATAGGAGTTGGTCTTCAAACGTTGTTCCTGAGACGTGTTTAGGAAGCTCCTTCTCCGTATCGTGTCACAACACACCACAACACACTCCACAGAGCTGGTCACGTGGACCCATTCATCTGGAGACCACCGCCCTGAAATGACCCCCCCGCCGCGTGTCTGTGTCTGTGTGTGTGTGTGTGTGTGTGTGTGAGTGAGTGAGAATAGGCAGCGCTACCCTGCTCTTTGTTGAGATGAAAATGTGAAGCGTGTTCATGACACCATCAAACAGCTCATCGTTCGCTGACAGCAGTTCTGACAACAGTCTTACAGCCATGTGATCCAACGCTGTGTGCGAGTGTGTGTGAGTGTGTGTGTGTTCACAGTATATTGTCTCTCTATGTAAAAATGGCGAGTTGTGTGCATGCGTCGTTTATAGCTTAGGTGTGAATTTCTGTTTTACTTCCATGCGTGCGCACACACACACACGCACACGCACGCGCACGCACGCACGCACGCCACACACACACACACACACACACACACACACACACACACACACACACACACACACACACACACACACAAAACACAGTACCATGACATGAGGGACTACAAAAAGTACTACAAGATCCTTAGCCGCCTTCATCATCATCATCATCATCATCAGTCTATTATTGCTTTTGAACTACAATACGTCTAGTAAAATGTAAAAAAAGTGTCCTTTTTGTCCTCAAAGAGTAGCCGTCCAGAGGAAAATGTATTCTTCCTCAGCCAATGTGTGTGTGTGTGTGTGTGTGTGTGTGTGTGTGTGTGTGTGTGCGTGCGTGCGCTAGATGGTGT
>OMKI01045833.1:0-11367 GCA_900302315.1 Phycis blennoides
GGAGAGAGAGAGAGAGAGAGAGACAGAGCGCTGCACAGCAGAGCAGCCATGGGGGAAGTGAAAGGATTCATTATAGCCGCTGGAGAGTGTGCTAAAGTGGAGGGTGGGGGTGGACTGCAGTCAGGCTTGGGGGGGGGGGGGGCGCGGGGGGGGGGGGGGGGGGGGGGCAGGGGGGGGGGGGGGGTTGGGGTGGGGGGGGGGGGGGGGGGGCGGGGGGGGGGGGGGGGGGGGGGGGGGGGGGGGGGGGGGCACCGTGATGGTCTGAGCCATCACATGTCTTCTGACATGTCACTGTGTGGCGCAGATGTGGAACACATGCATGATGCATTTATCTTGTTGTTATTATTAATGCGAAGGTTTGTCTGTCTGTCTGTCTGTCTGCACCTGGGACATTATTACTTATAGACTCATAATGCACATGCAAATACACACTTGTTCAATTGATCAGCCCATAATTCACAAAAATCTAGAATTTGGTCATAGAAATGTACATCATTCACTGAGGACACTAACTCCATGGGTTGCTCACAGTTGTCGTGAGTCATAGAATGGCGTGCGTGGGTTACCAGGGCATGGCCACTGCTTTAGTATGTGGAAGGTCACTCCTACACACACACACACACACACACACACACACACACACACACACACACACACACACACACACACACACACACGCACACAGGCAGCCTTCTTCACAGAGGATCATGAAATACACTCTGGGTCTCCTTTTGCTCATACATTCAAAATGTACATGCATACATTCATGCATGCATACATGCATACATTCAAACCGTGCAAAAAGTAAGCAAAAATAAACTGTGTGTGAAAAGTGTGCATGATCTCAGATTGAGGAGAACGAGGGGAAGAGAATAACGGTATATGGATGGATGAGGGTACCCATGCATCCATCGAGTGAAGACAGTGAATTGGGACTCAATACACTGCATTAGCCGGCCAGCTAAAAAACAGACAATAGCAATTAATCTGATGTGGGTTGGCTGTACTTCTGGACAATGTTCTACCTCAAAACAGCCTCAACTCTTCAAACCACACTGCCACCTAGTGCTCACATCTTTAAATACCCATCTCACTTTTACCACAGTCACAGGATGGTTAACACATGTTTTACGGTCTCTCTCAGTACTAGAAAATGTGCATAACCATAATTAGTATAGTGCACACTAAACCTGTATATTGCCCATAACACAAAGCCCAGCTGCATTACAAATTCAGCACCTTCTCCTTCCAGAGATGACATCCCTCTGCCTGAGTGTTTCTGCCCATAAGTTCCTCTACTGCTGTGATGGCTGATGCCTCCTGGAGCCGTGGAGGTCCACACACCCCTAGCGGCTCTCCGTTGTCCTCAGTTACCACTCTGAGCACGGCCGTGGAATACCAGAAGGAACCTGTGGAGGCTGCGGTCCATCCATCACCTCCTTCCTCTCCAGAGCTGAACAGCAACAGGAGCCAGAGGCTCAGTCACCACCCCCAGCTCCACCCGCAGTCTCGATGAGACCCCGACCGGCCAAAAAGAGGATTTATCGTGTGATGGAGGCTGAAAATGTTGAGGCTGAAGGTAAAAGTTTGAGCAAAAGAAAGTGTTTCGTTCAACTTTGACGAACAAGCCGTCTGACTCCCACCGGGACCAGACCCCGCCGCGAATCCAACACGTTTTTGCTGTCGTAAAGTCTCGCGTGTTTTGAATATCAGCAGTCTGACAACTCCCACGACGTGTTCACTGATGCTGATCAACTACCAGTTAGCCCCCTCCTTCCCGATCACCGGGGAAAGTGATGGCGAGTCCTGAAGACACAAAGCAATATGTGGGCTGTCCATCGTCTCCAGCCCTAAGTCCCGGTAACCATTGTGAACGATGGTATGATGGTTTATATATATATACAGTACATAGATAAGACGAGGAACACGTCGGGACCACGGAAGGGGGGGGAACCCTGTTGGTCATTAGCACAGGTGAGACGAAGCCAGCGATAACAAGCAGACGAACCACCGGGGACATCTGCTGGGGAACAGCCAAGCGCTGCGCACGTTAAGCGAACAAACAGTTCACACCGTGAGATCACTTGTGATTTCACTTCAACCCGCGGACAGACCTGTGGAGAATCAGGCGCTCTGCCATGAGGCGCCATTAGGGGTGCACCACCGGTGGAACCCCAGCTTCTCCCCGTTTTCTCTCTCCCAAATGAAACCACGTGCAGCTGACAACGAAAGGCTAATTGCTCTGTGGGGGAATTGCTTGGCGCCACCAAGAAATGGACTTTGAACAAGTCCTGAGACGCGATAAGCTGAAGTCCCATTGCACGACACTCTGAGGATATTACCTTTGTGTCCTGAATGGGCTCGGACCTCCGCAATCACCACTGACACCATAATTACTTTAATGACAGCTGCGACGGCGGAGGGAAGAGGAGGATGAGGAGGAGGAGGAGGAGGAGGACGAAGGAGAGGGACTACAGCACTCACAAGGGCAGTTCAACCAAAGTGGCCATAGCGATTGGCAGAGTATTGGCAGAATTGGAGGTTTAATTTAGCACTTCAAAGAAATATCATTGCTATGCATGTCTTATAATTATGGCCGTAGCTGCCCCTTTTCTGAAAGGACCCACAAAGTGGTTCTGAGGACAATGATTGCTTTCCCCATCACTCACTCAACTCACTCAAAGTTTCGCAGCCATAGTTGTGGTAATGGCATCCAATTAGAAGGTGTGAAAAGAGATGGGAGGCAGACCAATCTTTCTGCTCAATAAACAAACTATTGATTCGGCCGCGGGGCTCTGCAGGTTGACGCAACGTTTGACTGACTGTTGGTTTTTTGTTTGTTTTTTTTACATTATTTACACGTCAAACATCAGACCCAGACACACACACCACCACTACCACCACCACCACCAAAACCAGCATGGTAGCCAGACTCCCCCCTTATTATTTAGTTAGTTAGAAAACATAAAGAAGATGGTTGTTAGGACACAGAGATTTGGAAACCAGGCACCGCTATGCCCCGTGGTAAATATTGCACGACTAGAATTGAAGAGAAGTTGATAACCAACCGTGTGGATTAGAGTGAATCATTGATTTACTGTCTTCGCCGTTTCTATTCACAGTCACGAGAACCTTGTTTATTACAACATTGAGTGTATCCTCCTGTAGCTGTGTGACAATTTGCCGCCGCCTCATCTCCGACGACCTGAGATCCACAGCGTTGTGCTTTTCTGTGAAGTAATCGGGAATTCAGTCGGAGATTCAACTTCAACGTTCCTTCGACGACTCCTGCACTGGGAGCTTCTTATTTCTTGTGGCACACGTACCGTTTTGTTTTCTTCGGAAAACCCGACAGCAAAAACATGACTACAAAGTACAAACAGTCCCATTGAACGCACACTGCATACATACTGCGATGTCACAGGGGCGGCAGTAGCTCAGTGGGTAGAGCGGGTGGACAGAGCGGGTCGTCCACTAACCGTATGGTCGACGGTTCGTTTCCCCTTGATCCCCCTCCTCCAACTGTCCGCATGTCGAACCCCACAAATGTACTGATTGTAAGTCCCTTTGGACAAAAGTGTCTGCTAAATGCCCCTTTACCATTATTTACATATTGATGGAGGCGACGCCACGCATGAGTTTCACTTGAGTGAATGCAGATGTAAAGATTACAACACACTTGTGTGTTTACGCGTGACCTGTCCTGTGATGCCATTTCTTCAAATAGTCGAGAGCTACAGTCAGTCTCCTTTTTTGTTAGTTAGCGTAGGTTCATGTCTGTCTTGAGCAAGGTCGTCTACCAGAGACACTTTTCATTTGGTTCATCACGTTGGTCCTCACCTTATCAGATATAACACATCATGGATCATAGTTCCTTGTTACAAAGTCTTTATCCTCATCGTTATGTTGCACACAGCCTGCTGCTTAGAAGAGACACCGTGTGCCATGTTCGGGCCAAATATTCAGAGAATACGGCAAATCACCAGCATTGCATATTTATACACCATTTAATATTCATCGTGGGTGATGCCAAGGACACTGGATATGTATGTATGTATGTATGTATTTAATATTCATTCAGAGTGATGTCAAGGACACAGGATATGTATGTATGTGTCTATGTATTTAATATTCACTCAGAATATGTACGCATAGTTTACAGATGCAACCGCTGTTCCCCTTGTAGTAATTACTGACACTAAGTATTCGTATGTACAGTCAGTCAGTCAGTGAGTCAGTGAGCCAGTGAGCCAGTGAGTCAGTGAGCCAGCCAGCCGGTCTGTCAGTCAGTCTCTCTCTCCCTCCATCTCTCTCTCCCTCCCTCCCTCCCTCCCTCCCTCCCTCTGCAGAGCAGGCCAATAACGGTCATCATGCATTATGGATAGACACGGAGACGCAAGCACACGCTCTGAAGGAAACCAATGTTCCAAGCATATTTCTAATTTCCACAATTTGATAGTTGTCAGAGAGATTGCTTGGGAATATGTTAGGTAATCATCCCCCGCCTGGAATTAAACAAGCCATATTTTGAACAAAAATTATAATTAATGATTTAATGATTTTGACAACACAGGTTTCCTGTTGAAAAGCCAAAGAAACCAGTGGAGCTGGGCTGCCAACCCCCCTGTAAACACCCCATCCAGGTAACGCTCGGGGAACAGGTGGGTCGCATGTGTACCTGGAGAGGTGCTCATCTAATTCTACTCCGGTTCGGTTCTTCTGTCATAAACATCATTCCACACTGTATAACAATGTCGGCCTTTCACACACAGCGCAGTCAAGACAACACGGGCAAAAAAGCTGAAAAAAGTATCCAACAAATGGGCATGGATATATTTATGACTATACTACTATATACAGGCTGCTACTGCTAGATCTGTGTTTACTGTGTCCCATTTAAATACAAGCTTTACAGTTTTAACAATGCTACAACACAGACTACATGCTGGGCTATATGCTAATGTGCTGCCAATTACTGCCCAGACTGGATAGCATCTACCACCGACCCTATTCCTCATGCAGGACACAGCAGCAGTGCAAGGAGCTAAAGCTTTCTCTGGGGCCATGAACAGATCCTAGCATCGCACCCTGCTAGGGTATCACACCATCAACATCGCCCCATCCCACTATCAATATCACTATCCCAATCACTGTCCCACCATCAATATCACCTCATCTCACTATCAATATCACTATCCCAATCACTGTCCCACCATCAATATCACCTCATCTCACTATCAATATCACTATCCAAATCACTATCACACCGTCAATATCATCCGATCTCACCATCACTGTCTACATTTATATCACTATCCCAATGACCAGCATCATCACACCATCACCATTATCTCCGCACCAGCTAGCAATATCACAACTCGATATCACTATTAGGGACAGGTGATATCTCTCCCTAAAATATTGAGGTCTGTGGAAGTTTATAGAGAATCTTACAACATCTGTTGCCAGTGTCCCAGGAGCTGCTACGCTTTCTTCTGCCACAGGGTGGAGGCAATTGTCTGCACATCACCTATTTACTTATTTTTTGACCTTCACAAGCTTGCCGATCTTAACTTTGTGTTAGTAGGCCAGGCTGGGCCTATACAAGGAATGATTAAATCAGCTCTATATCGGGCTGCCGGTGCGCTGAATGGGCCGATCTGACACGCGTGTTCACCGGGAGACGCCGTGCCGTGCAGCCTGGCGTGGCGTCTCATGTTTCTCCTCCATATTCTGCATGTATGCCGGTATCGTTTGATCATTTTGCCTCACTCGCAGGCGCCCACCTTACCTGCTTTTCAAGGTCACGGAGTAAGGAAGAAATCCAGCAGCACATCACAACTCGCTTTCATCGACACCCGCATCGCCTCGGCTTTGCGCAAATGTCGACCATAAAGCCATTAAGGGAGGGCTAATTTGAGGGGTGAGAAAAAAAAAACTGTGAATTCGATCTGGCATTCAATGGAGGATTTAATGTCAACAAATTGAATACAACGTATATCTAAATGTCATTCCTGAATGCTGCTCCTAAATAAATCACGTTTAAATTCTCATTCCACTCCGAATTTCTGCACTCCGATTTTAGTCGTTCACAATTTCAGCCCTGAGCATCCCACTGTCGGATGCTGGGGCCTCGCGCTGAAGCACAGCCCCCTGATTGGCTGATGTCAGACCAACTTCCCTTGCCTCAAACGACCTCGGCGGGCGGTAAGCGCCGCCCCAGATCAGCGCCGGATCAGTCACATTCAAATAAGTGTGAGAAAATGAAACGAGCCCTTGTGACGAGACATCGTTTGAGATGGCATTGTCCTGGACACCCTTGTCATTTCTTGCGACCGCGAGATGTCGTTCTATGGCATTGTTCATTCTCTTTGCTACTCTCGCCTCTTACCTATAGCAGTACCTTCCTCTTCCTCCTCTTCCTTCTCCTGATCCAGACAACTTAATCTAATGACAGAAGAGAGTGAAGGATAATGGCGTCCAAGCCTTTATAACTACACTTAGCTCTTCCCCCCGTCTACTTTACAGTTAATTATGTTCAGTTTACTGAAGGGTGTGTGAAGGGATGACAGGACGCGACAACGCCAGAGAGAGAACCTCGGAGCGAATCGCTCACAATCAAACCACACTAACAGGCGTTGTAGGGGATTATCTGTCACCGCAATGGACGAATTATGATCTTAACGGCACTTAATGAGTGAATTATTCATTGTTATCATCAACAGCTATGCATGGCGCTGGCAAATGGCTTCACTTCGTCTGTAGCCTATTTTCTTCACCGCGGACCATCTGTGTCCTTGTGATTCTGTCTTGTTTTGTACAGTCGGTGTGCTGTTCGTGAGTTGGTATCTATTGCACTGTATTATATTCCTCTTGGATGATGTTGCTGCAATGCGATAATTCCCAACGGGGGAAATTAGGCTTAATTTAAAATGCAGATAAAAACTTATGCATCCAGAATTTAGTTTCATGGTTTTTATTACGGTACGAAGGTGCCATCAGCATCAATCGCGGTAATGTCCGATATAAATATACATTGCATATTTATATTGTGTGATCGCGCGGCTCCCCTGGGTCTGTACGTGGGATGTGTATGAGAAGGGGTAGATAAAAACAGCACAATGAAAACTTTAAATGACTTGGCTTGATTTAGTTAAATGTGATACCTAACAGAAGGCTTGCCGTAATGTCCCCCACTTCCGGCTCTGGAGCAAAAAAAAAAGAAAAACACATAACAGACTTATTGTTTCATATAGGGCCATTTAGCTATACATCAGAAAACTAATAGGCCTCCATGATATAGCACACTAAAGTATTACAATCCCCCCTAGACAGCTTAATTCATCGAATACATTACACCTGTCCTGTTATGAAACTCATGGGGAGAGGGGGGGTTATTTATTGTGTGATTCATGCTACTAGGTACAATTCTACAACACTGGGTTACCTCCAGACCTGAAACACAGCAGTGGCGAGGGGGGCATTTTACATTTAACATTTTACATGATATACAATATGTGTGATATTATAAATATACAATTCAACACATACATACTTTTGACACTTTCCTCGTTCCAGTTGTACGTCCACGCGTGTGAAGTGTGAAGTGGTGAGTGTGAAGTGGTGAGTCACTCTGACTGGTCACAGTACGCAGCAACGTCGCCACCTAGTGGCCTGCGAATACACAAGACGGACTCTTTGATCATGTTGATTGACTTGACTTGTATTATTCTGCTTCATTTAGTCAGTGTGTAGACTAATTAGTAGGCTGAGTTACATGCTTTTTTTTTTTCTTTTTTTTTTATATTTAGGAGGAGATCAAGACTAAAATTGTTAACAATGTGACCCGAGCTGACACACAAGACAGACTGTAGCTGACCAATCAGTAGACTAGTTTAATTAACAAACCAAAAGCAATCAGCATGGCTCTTAAGGAAACGTATGAAGAGGAAAAAAGTAGCAAATATAAGCGAATTGCACTTTCTTATAGGCCCTACGTCAGATGCGTCCATGCGTATATCTGCATATCAAGCACATGTCACATAACTCCTCTACCTGAAACGTTTCAGTTATCGTAACCAACGCGTGGTCGAGGCGTGGCCCCGCCTGGCGTAGCCTACTTCACGGAGCCGCGCAACGTGTACGCGCTCTTGATTACACACAGCAGCCAGTGCAGCGGCAGACAGACGGACGTGACAAAGGGGTGATTGTGGTGACAACGATGACCGTTGTTGACGGTCGAGGTCGTTAAATGATAAGAATATTAAAAGTACATGTTCAGAACGCGTGTTCTTGCGATGAGAGATCGTTTGGCAGAGTTGGCCCAGGTGAGTCGGACACACCTGTACCGCAGGTAGACGGTCTATTTGTGGCTCGGTGCCGTTGCTGGACTATGTTCGGTGCATCTTCTTCCTCATTCATCGTTTGAAACGCCCGTTCTTTGTTCCGGTCTGCTGTTGCTTATCTCATTGTTCCTCTCGCTGTCCTAAACGCTAAACTTTGTTTGTGTGCTTTGGGGTTTTACTTTTGTTCATTGTTTGCAGGTCAGCCAAAAGGTAAACAAAGGCTCCATCAAGAGAGTTAATAGTTCATACATGGACGATTTTTTCAAAACGGTAAGTGTTGCATATGTGGACTTGCATAAAAGCTGACATTTAATGTTTAACTGAGCCTAAATAATGAAAACCAATGAACTATTGAGACTGTGTGTGTGTGTGTGTCGTGTGTGTCGCCCGGGGCAGGTGAAGGAGGTGAGGTGTCGTATATTGAAGATTTCGTCTCAGGTGGAGGAAGTGAGGAGGAAACACAATGAGATTCTGTCCGCGCCGGTCTCTGAGCAGAGTGAGTAGTGTCTCCTGGTTCTGTCACATGGTTCCAGAGTTCAATCTCGGCGGAACAAGGCCTGGAAACCATAATCTGCAAGGGGCAGAGTCACAACTTCCTAACGTGATGCCAATGGACTGAGCAGTGTATGTTGTTACAGTGTTGGGGGCATTAAAGATGCTGTAGGCCTACCTATTAGTGGGGGTGTGGCTGTGTCTATCCTAGCCTAATGGTAGGCCTATACGCATGGTGGCTTGGGAGGGGTCCTGTTGTGTAGAATAATGTAGGCTTTGTAATATTGACCCATAACTTCAGGCTTTAGCTCCTAATGTACACTGTGTATTATTTTAAACAGACGTAAGAAAAATAAAGTACCTTTGCTGCACACGAGCAGAATGTATGTTTACAGTACTTGGAGTGAGTAGGGCACATGGCAAACAAGATACGCAGTAATGCTAAACAAAATAAGTGGTGACAAAGGTTTTTTTCGAAATGTAATAATATAATCCATAATGGTTCCCATCTCCTCTCAACCCCCAGTGCGATTTGATGCATCTACTGGTTTGGAGTAACCAGCCTCACAATAAGTTTGGAGATAAACGAAAACCTGAGGGTTCAATCATCTGTGCAGAAGTACCACTTTGCATAACGTGGAGTAACGGCAGGGCCAAGGACCACAAAACATTGACACTACATCGAGTCGTTAAGTGGACACTTTTATCCAAAGCGAGGGGAGACACTGAGATGAAAGTGTAGAATCAGAAGTGAAGTAAAGTGGTCCACCACCACTTTACTTCACTCAGAGTAGCAGATATGACATCTGGAGAGACCACGTGGGGTTTTGAATCTTTCGGTATCTCCTGATTGGATTTTGTTCCTCGGGGTGGCGACTCAATGAAATACTGTTCCCAGTTCCGATTCTGGATTCAGTACACAGCAATGCTGATTTCAGCATCTTCTCTAGTCCTCTGTGCCTTAAAACAGATGTTGTTTGCTGATGACATGAAAGCAGAGTTAAGTGTGTAAGATTATGCCGTTTTTGTAACTGAAAAAGTTAACTGATTGCAATAATGTGAACACACAAAGCCAAACAAAAAGGGGAAAAGGAATAAAATCTATTTTGGAAGGTGTGAATCAATTGAGAATCTTGGCAGATTTAGCATCATGATTCTGCCTGATTTCATCCAGATGGCCTGCTTTAATTTACACGGACATGATTGTAGCATAATTTCCAACATAATTTGTGTTCTCAGAGAAGAAGCACGAGCTGGAGCAGCTGAACAAGGAGATCAAGAGGGACTCCACCCTGGTGCAGGCAGAGCTCTCAGGTACTGGTTATCTTCTGGTCATGAACTAGAAGGTACTGGTTATCTTCTGGTCATGAACTAGAAGGTACTGGTTATCTTCTGGTCATGAACTAGAAGGTACTGGTTATCTTCTGGTGATCAACTAGCAGGTACTGTTTATGTTCTGGTCGTCATACCTGCGATTGTCAAATCGATGAGAGCTAATGTTCCAGGTTGATTTTTAGGATCAGGCTACTTATGTTCTGTGTGTTTGACATTCAAATAAGCAGCCAGAGAAGTAGTGAGACAGTGTCAGGAAAACTGGCCGGACTGGCCAGTCCTGGCTCCCCCCCCCCAACAAGTGTTTTTCTTGGTGTGTGTCTGTGTGTACACAACTGTAATTGTGTGTGCTTGTGTGTACGTGTCTGCCTGCAGCGATCAAACAGGGCTTGTCTCTGGATGAGAATGGAAACAATGCCACAGTGGATCAGCGCATACAGAAAAACCAGGTTCTTCTATTTGATCACTATAAAATAAAAAAAAACCTAAACTTTATACATACGTTCACATTGAGATGTCAGCGTTAAGGTTTGAAGTTATAGGATTGTAAGTAAAGCAGGACTATAAAGCAGAAGTAACTAAACATGCTAGTCTTTTTTACATTGTCACTTGTTAAATGGCTGAAATCTGTAAACATTTGAGAAGAGAGAAGAGAGGACCTTTTAGTCTTTTATTGGTCATTCTCAGTATTTTTTAGATATGGGAATGAAATTTGTTCTCTGCATTTGACCCATCCTATGGTACATAGTTCAGTTTGCTACTTTACTTACTACTATGTTTGCTACTTATAGTTGCACAAAGGACCTCATTCATGTTGATTCTGAAGTCCTTTTATGAAGGTACTTTTCAAGGACACTCGGGACACATTTTAATCCTACTGAATATTGTCGCAGCACTCGGACCTCACCCGGCAGTTTGTGGAGGCCATGACGGCCTACAGCAAGATACAGGTGGCCTTCAGAGACGAGTCCAAGGCCCGCATCCTCCGGCAGCTGGAAATCAGTGAGTGTGCACACACACACACACACACACACACACACACACACACACACACACACACACACACACACACACACACACACACACACACACACACACACACACACACACACACACACACACACACACACACACAGACACACACAAACACACACACGGACAAACACAGACAGAAACAGACACACACACACTTCTGCCG
>OMKI01045835.1:0-12073 GCA_900302315.1 Phycis blennoides
CGGACTCGGAGCCGAAGGCGCGGCTCTCGCGGTGGACGTCGCGCTGCAGGAGGGACTGATCCAGCCAGTACTCGCTGGGCTTCAGCGGCCGGCCGGCCGCGCCTCTTATGGGCCGCCTGCAGGTACCTGCTGCACAGAGGAACAGACTGTAAACAGACCTGCTGCACAGAGGAACAGACTGTAAACAGACCTGCTGCACAGAGGAACAGACTGTGAAACAGACCTGCTGCACAGAGGAACAGACTGTGAAACAGACCTGCTGCACAGAGGAACAGACTGTGAAACAGACCTGCTGCACAGAGGAACAGACTGTAAACAGACCTGCTGCACAGAGGAACAGACTGTGAAACAGACCTGCTGCACAGAGGAACAGACTGTAAACAGACCTGCTGCACAGAGGAACAGACTGTAAACAGACCTGCTGCACAGAGGAACAGACTGTGAAACAGACCTGCTGCACAGAGGAACAGACTGTAAACAGACCTGCTGCACAGAGGAACAGACTGTGAAACAGACCTGCTGCACAGAGGAACAGACTGTAAACAGACCTGCTGCACAGAGGAACACACTGTGAAACAGGCCTGCTGCACAGAGGAACAGACAAAATGGCCACTGTTGACGATGAAGTAACAGAAACATGCACGGCGTCATGTGGCTTCACGTCCAACACGAGGTAAGGAACACGTGGAGAGCATTACCTGATGCCCATCGGTGTGCTGATTTCATTGGCGAGGATATCCTCCACAACACTCTCGCTGCCTTTGGCAGGCGCTAGGTCACCGCCACCGAGCGTCTCCTCGGACACCTTTTTCAACACACAGGAACATAAGATTCAAGATGGCGTCCTCCTGCAACACTGCAGGAGGTTTCAACGTGACGTGCCGCACACTCCAAGAGGCCATCTTTGTACCATTATAATAACAACTCTAACAACTTGTCTGCTTGGTTATTCTACGATATTTGTCCAAGATGTCCCAAGATGGCAAGCTTGGACTGTGCTTTGGGAACTTCGGACCACTTGACTAAAAGCCTCCCGTCGGCCCGGCGGCACCAGAACGCGGCTCCCACCTTGGTCTGTCTTCTGCTGCTGGTCCTGGTGGAGGCGGGGATTTTTCCACGGCTCCTCACAGCTTTCTCCACAACGGGGACGGGCTCAGGAGCACCCAGCTCCTCTGGTGAGCAAACAGCAACACCGCATTGAGAAATAAAGTTAATTTAAAGAACAGGGCTGAAAGTCAAAAATATGCTAAAATGGTATTGAATGTTGCGGTAACTGGGCAGGGTAGGATACTGGTTCAGATGTTTGACTCCCATACAGAGAGGTCCAAACCCTGGTGTCCACCATCAAACAATATCCCAACACCTATCAATCAGTGAACATCACTCCTCTTGAGACATGTCTACAAATATACAGCTCCAGAATTGAAAACAATTTAACTAAATGTTTAAAATGACCACAAAACAAGGCACTGGTGCATAAATATAAATATACAAATAAGCATAGCCACTCCCTTCCAGGGAAGCAGCTCACTTTGCATGAGACGGTTTGGCCCGCAGAGGTACTGAAGGGGTACATATGATTTGCTCAAGATTAGCTCACGTCTTTAAAACACCTTCAAGAGTTACCTTTGTGGCAGGTAGTTAAACACACACAAACTAACCCTAGTTTATGCTGGTGCTGGTAGACACAAGTTAATACGCTAAATTGTGTTGTTATTATGCAAACAGCTGTGTTAACTGGTTTTTGATTTGTTTATGCATGTCGAGATCGTCTCACTTCCTCTCGGTGCCAGTGCTCGCTGCCAGTTAAGTTGCTCAAACCAAACTCAGTTAAATCAAATCGCAAGTAAAACAATCCATGGCCCGGTGAGTCACCAAACTAAAGTGTATGCAAATAAAAACCACAACAACAGATGCAGAGCATGGCTCCCAGCACAATACAGGATGAGACGTTACCATCCTCCTTGTCACTGTACTGGTCCGAGTGTGTGTTGCCATTCTGGTTCTGGTCGGCCAGCGCGGTGGCTTCTGGGCCGGCCTCCGGTACACTCGGACTGTCAGGCTCATCCAAAACCTTCTGCAGCTTCTTCTCATACACCTTACGAGTGGAGGCTGACCAAGAAACAGTCACAGGCAATGTTGTCACACAGGCTATGTCCTCTAGACCATTTGTTTTTAATTCCAATATAAATTTTTTTTTATTTACAGTTAAATACATAAATGTATAAGTCATGCTACGTACGAAATAGCGATCTTACAGTCATAGAGCATTATTTAAGGTCGAGGGTGACACTTTTCATTTTTTATGAATAGTATCTCCGTGCATTATGTGGTTATCACTTGAAAGTATATTCTGCAAACTACAAAGTATGGAAATGACCCAATAGAAAAGGGAGCCGTCTCCCTTGAAACTCACCCACAATGGGTCCAGTGTCCACGCCGTGCTTCACCAGCTGCTCCCGCAGGTCTTCATCCGTAAGGTCCGTCACGTCCGTCTCGTCGGTGCGCCGGTCCGTCTTCCTGGCGGCCTTCTGTAACGTGCGGGGTCACGTGGCAACACACCGGGGTCAACGCGTTGCAGCCCACCTCAAAAACAACCCAGCACGCGAGCAGCCGCGCGTGGCGCACGTAAAAAAAAAAAACGGCGCCAAAACAACCCGCAATTCGCCAAAAACAATTCGCCTCGCAAACGCATTCACAGACATTACACACACACACACAACAACAATACGAACGTACTCTTCCAGAGCGACTTCTGTTGGACACCACGGGCGTGGGGAGCTCGTCGTCGCTGGAGAAGGGGTCCGCAGGCGGGCTGCTCTTGGTGTTGAGCACGGTGAGGTTCTTCAGGTACAGCTGGACGTACACTTCCTTCTTATGCTCCCCGTTCGGAAGAGCCACATTGTTGGCCGTGAGCTCGTTTTTGAGCTTGTCCTTGGTAAGAACCGACGGGTCTTCCAGGAATTCTGCCATGGTTTCTTAAAATGGTGTATTTTTAAATACACTTTTGCTTTTCTCTCTCCAGCTGCACACAGAAAACGTGCCCAAATTGCGCTGTTGTCAAAACGCGACTGGCGCCTTCTGGCTAACAATTTAGCAAGCGCAACAACAAACGTTTAGCTAATGAAATATCCACTTTAACTTGATATTCCAGTAACCGAAAACCTGAACGCTGTATTTTGGAATAAAATAAGTCTTTTGCAAGCGAAACTTTGCGTCGATTTAAAAATAAAATAGAAACAACATGAATGAATTGTATTAGCAACAAACCGGCCCACTTGCTACTGTCTTTCCGTGGTCGCGTCGGGGCTAAACAATAACAACGCATGCCATTGGTCGCATCTGTCTACAACATCCAATCTGATTGGTTTACTGTGAATGCCACCCTCGCCACAAAGAACCGCACACTGAACGGATTTACTGAAAGGGTTTTGTTTTCTATCGGGGAATCCCATACGGTCGAATAAAAAAAAACCTGACATATATTAACCGCACAAACTTAACAATTTAAAAACCACTATTAAACGTAGTATTTCTTTCAGAAATTAAATCGGAGCTTGCGTTTTGAGAAATGTGGTTTAACTTTTAGGTTTAGCGGTTAACAATGCTGTCAAATTGGAGGAAAAACACGGCCTTTGAGATAGACATTCTACTTTTGTACAGAGGAGGGCAGCATCAACTACTCCTTTATCCCAAATGATACGACTACAACATTTGTGATGTGTGAACTTATTTAATCTTGCTCACATACACGCACGCACAGTCGCTCTTTCTCTCTCTCTCTCTCTCTCTCTCTCTCTCTGTCTCTTTCTGTCTCTTCTCATTCTGACTAGCCTCTCTCTGCAGGCGTGAGAGTCCTGTCCACTATCTTTGGTCCTGTCCTCTATCTTTGGTCCTGTCCACTATCTTTGGTCTAAGGCTTGCCTAGAACTCTGTGGCTGGCCTCATGTTCCCTCTGGGACAGGTCTGAGGTGGCAGCATGGTCCACCTGTCTCTCAGACCTGCCTCTCTGGGACTTTCTGGGATGCTGCTGGAGAAACCAAGCAATTGATCCCTACCTCAACTCCAAACCACACTAAACACAGCACTTCAAGTATAGTTCAGCTTTTTCCATAGAGATTTTGCCAATGGAGTGCAAGCATAAAAAAAAAAAGTTGAGCCCTCGCGAAACACCTCTTAAGCTTTCTTTGTGTGTAATTTATACAGAAAATAAGCCCTGGGCCAAGAATCATAGAAAGTGCCTCTTTAAGCATAACAGTCATGCCCTCTGAAAAATGATCAAAGTTCTCTCGTTAATCGTCAACATTCACATTCTCAGGATAAGTTTATTTAAGAATGGAAATGACACACAAATAGGCGGAAAGGGCAGGATACCTCCACCAGGTTTAAATAGTGATTTATTAAATCAAGGGGGGGGGGAGACGATGAAATACATGTCTGGCATAAAAACAAAATGCAAAAGCAAACAGGTTTCGTAACCATGTAGACCACGTTTGTTGTTAAAATAACAACATCGTAATGAGATATAGATTACATGTTTGAATGTAGCCTACAGACCTTTGACGCGAAGGCCAATGCGACTACGTAAAAGTGAACTGTAAAAGCTCTATTATACAGTAAAAGGTGGGTACCTTTTTTTTTTTACCTCCTGTAATCTCTCACAACAATCTCTAATCCTCCGCGGATGTCGTTCTTATTGCCAGACTAATTAAAATGCGTCCCCGGGCCAAGCGGTGGCGCTGAGCCGGCCGGGCGGGCAGCGTTTCTCTGGGAGCTCTGTGTGTCCTGGCCGGGCAGCAGCGGTCGCAGGGCTCACACAGTATATTTTCAACCGTTGACAATCCAAACGGCGCTCACAGGACACACACTTAGTTGTGGACGTAACTCTCGGAAGGAAAAGCGAGAGCCCGTTTTGGCTCCCGGCCGGCGGCCATTTGGCAGCCGGTCCGCCTGCCGCTGCCATCACGGCTAAGTAGTCCTCAAAAATATTTGCGTTATTATTATTCTTATGATTTGAGCTTTTGGCCGTTTTGATTGGCGATTGGCTGCAGAGAACACTGCTCATGTCTTCGCAGAGCCTCGGATTAAATATAACTGTGTGTGTGTGTGTGTGTGTGTGTGTGTGCGTGTGTGTGTGTGCGTGTGTGTGTGTGTGTGTGTGTCCATGCAGTGAGTGTAGTGAGTGAAAAAGTCCCTCTGGAGGTGCCCGCGGGGTGCCATGTCTGATTATTCAGAGGAATACTTCATGTTGACCCTCCATTTCTTCCTAATGTAATGCAGTCACACATAATTATAATAAAGTCACGTTTGACATGCGGCAACCACCACAGTGGCCAAGCTATCGTGACCTGCGCACAGGCACTGCACGCGGGCAGAGGGAAGCCTCCTCGACGCTGTAGATCTGTGCTCGCCCACCTTGGAATTCAAGGAGTCATGGAGCCTTTGTGCACAGCGAAGCAGAACTTGGTGCCAGCGAGTGTCCGCGCATGTGCCAAACACAATCAGCAGCCCTGCCGAGAACAGAAATCCATCCATTGTCCCCAAGCACGGTCCTGAGCCTGCAACCAGAGGGCCTGCAGGAACTGCCGGGAACCCGATAACTCCAACCAGTCGTTGAACAGGCTCGCTTTTATACAGCCAGAAAATCCATCAAAATGGGAAAGTGTTTCTCGTTTCACTTTCAACAATGGCGTGAGATTCTGTTTTGTGTGATGTTTAACGTAAACCCCCCCCCCCCTACAAAACAGCACATACATATGATTTGTAAAAGCGCAGGGCGTATTAAACATTGTTCATTGTTGGACCACGTTGTGCGAGTGTCCCTGCCGCCCGACGGCTGCAGGAGGAGAGGTAACATCACACAGGTGACGGCCAGACTCTTGAGTTAACAGGAAAGGAATATTTCCGTGCTTGACTTGGCTTGCCGAGCGGCCCGGCAGACCTTCCTGCGCTCAAACTGGTTCTGTCCGCATGGCTGAACCGCCGGTACCGGGCCGGCGCCGGACGGGCCGCTGTGACGCGTCATGTGACCGTCGCACGGCCGCGGGACAGACGGCTCCGGGCCCTCGTTCCTCTGTGGGCGCGTGTGAGACCACGCGCTGTGAGGAGGCCCGTCACTCACCAGGACTTCTGACTGGAAAAACAGACCACCAGCAGACACCAGCAGACAACCAGCAGACAACCAGCAGACCACCAGCAGACAACCAGCAGACAACCAGCAGACACCAGCAGACCACCAGCAGACAACCAGCAGACACCAGCAGACAACCAGCAGACAACCAGCAGACCACCAGCAGACACCAGCAGACAACCAGCAGACACCAGCAGACACCAGCAGACAACCAGCAGACAACCAGCAGACCCCAGCAGACACCCGCCCAGTCTCTCCCAGGCCCAGGTTGCCAGATCCTGGAGCGTGCCAGCAGACTAATGCCTTCGGCCTTTTCTGTGCAATTGTTGGCGCGGCTTTAGTTTAATTTCCAATTAAGCGTGGAAAAGAATGGTAAGTGGATCAAACCAAAAGGCACAGCAGGGAGGCCCCCCCGGGGCGAGGTGAGAGGTGTTCGCTTGTTGTCGTTTCCCCAACAGACCCAAATCAAGGGCTCTTTTTCTTATTGCTGGAGTGTGATGTCGGAAACTGAAAGAGTTCCCCACCGTACCGGAGTGGATGTATATATTTCTTAAACTCAAGTGACCAGGCAGCACTCGTTCCCTAAACCGCCAGGTGCTAATCTAAAACAAAAACCTTTCACTTCCATCTCTTCGCTTTAACCAGAACCGCTGGACCGGGGCAGTCGGACCGTCCTGGCCCAACATTCAACACCAGAACCTGCGGCTGGAGCTGCGGTGTTTGGCACCGCCAGTTATTGTCACGTTTGCTGTCCTTCAGGACGGCGGTCCTGATGGGCTTAGAGTCGCCCCGACTCCCAGCTCTGAGTGGTCCAGGCCTGGGGGGCCGGGGGGCCGGGGGGGGGGCAGCTCCACAGTGTGTGGCTCACCAGTGCCAGCGGTGAGGGTCAAATGTGCCAAAAACTGCTGGATTTTGGCACTGCGGCTCGGCCCCTTGACTTCCAACACCTGATGTATCCAGCTGAGGTACAATCATTTGACACCTCTTAAGCAGCAGGGCTCTTCAGCATGACAACCACTGCTTTGTTTTATAGGCCTTGCCTAGTTTGAAAAGCAACGCAATATATATCTAAAAAAGAAGTCAGCAACACCCAAACTGAGCCTTCATCCATTTTGGACCCCCGCCCCCCCGACCCATCCACCCCCCCTCGGTCTCAGCTCTCCCTCTCCTTCCTATGTGGGCTTTAACATACACTTTGTGGTAACCTCGCTAAGGTGTCTTTTTTTTTCGTCTCCCCCCCCCCTGTTCGCCCTGCCGCTGAATAAAAGGCTTGTTTCTCTGCTCGCTTGTTAAGACTTCAAGGACAGCTGGCTCCATCTGGCAGCGGGGCTGAGCAGCGGGTTAGCTGACACTCCTGTACTTAAGCTAATGGCAGCGAGCAGTCATCTCCCGTGAGGTGCTCACCTTGGAAAAAAAAAAATCTCCCCCCGCTCCCTCATCTCCAATCACAGGACTCTCCTCTCACCGCCCAGCGAGGAGACCGGGGCATAAAAAGAGGGATTGTTTCACCATTGAGGCGTACAGAAGGGCAAATGAAAACATGTAATAGGAATGGACTCCCCTGTATTTGCCCTCCTTCCTGAAGTCAATGAGACATTGAGAGAAGAGAGTGAAACATTGTGTGTGAACACAGAATCACCCTCACGGTATCACCTCTGGGACGTCAACACGAGGGAGATTATTTTAATAAGGGTCGCTCCAGCAGAGGTTTGGACTCGTTCTGTTCACGTTTATTCACTGGAATACGTTTGCAGACAGGGTTGAAATGTTTGCATTTCTTCGACTGTAATTGTTAAACACATTGAGGATGAAGTGGGGATGTTTTTGTAAATACATTTGTGGTTAAATACCGTGAAATGTATTTACTCAGTGGGATGTTACACTGCTTTTGTTTAAATGTGTGTTGAATCCACAATCAAAATGCACGCTTGTCTTGAGACCTGACGAGCCTGTGGTTTTCCAAACTGGTGTGCAAACGATGGCCATATAAACACCATCGTCCTATGCTGTGACATATGACTTTAGTGATAGAAAACATTGTCTTTGTTCACGATTTATTTAGGGTTTTTTTAGAACTTGTGTTTGTGCGCCTGCGACTTCTCCATGTAACATTCACTCATTCATTCATTCATTCATTCATTCATTCATCACCGGGCCTGTACCACCCAACTCTAAAACATTTGGGTGAATGTGAAAGCCTGGTTTAATAAGGTGCCAATTTTGTTGACTGTGATAGCAGCCAAGTCAGAGCAGGCCTGAAAAGGTCCTAGTAGTCTACAATTTTATTCACTTAAAATAAAACTGTAGAAGCAATCTTTTACAGTTTTTACAAAATTTACAAAAATTGTATACAAGGAAACCCCATTTTGCATAAGTGTGTAATTAGGCTTCAAAATGATTGTTTACATGGGTTGTACCTTGTCGACTGCATGCCCCTCATGAGGCCTCCGTCTCTGGTCAGATGATACGTGAACGTCCAGCGCAGGTCAGTGTGAGACAGGCAGGCCCCTCCTCCCCTGAACCCCTCCCAGTGGAAACCTAAACAGTGTTTTAAGAATGAAGAGGTTTCTTGCAGTTTGTTGCTAAATATAGGCCAGCCCCAGTGGGAGGCGGCCGGCACCACAGCCATTTTCAACAAAGATGAGCTCCAGGCCCGGCTCCCGGGCTCGGCTCCCAGGGCTCCCAGGGCTCCCGGTCCAAGGCCCGGCTCCCAGGCCCGGCTCCCGGGCCCGGTCCAAGGCCCGGATCACGGGCCCGGCTCCCGGCGGGTGGGGACTGCCGGTGGTCCTCTTTCTCTTATGCACCGGCTCTTAAGCAAACACTCCAGAATCCTGCGGTTGACTGCAGCATGGCACCCGGCGAATGGACTCACTGTGCAGTCGTACACAGGTACGGTGTGTTGTCTCCCCCGCCCCGGCCCACCCCGCCCTGCCCCCGGCTCACCCACCGCCCTCCCATCCCCTGGGCTGGGGTCGGGGGGCCGGTGACAGGCCTTGATGTGTGGACCCTGGACCCTCCTGGGCCCCTGGCTTCCTCCAGCTGGCACGTGTTCTCAGGCAAATTGCGTTTAATTGAATTTGGGGATTTTTTGGTACATATTTTATGGTATGTATTATTTATGGTAATGATTGTTGTACAAATGTTGGATTTGGAAGATGGATTTTGTTTTGGATTGTTGCCAGTTTTTGTAGTCTTAGTAAAGAGCAAGATATGTGTTTATATATTTTTGATAACATTTGTAAAGTGCAAAAAAAGTAGCTTATAAATATTTACATTTCCAGAACTTTCTATAATTCATCTTCAAGGCAAGGCAAAGTCTCTATATGTTATTGCACCTTCAACACGATTGTTTTGATTTCTGAATGACATCCCAACATCATCAATGGATGATCGCTCGACTGGTTTTCATTTGTATTGCCACACTTTCGTCCCTGACAGGAAGGTATCCCTACTGAATGAGTTACGCCTGTGTTTACACTCCTAATGGACCCCTGTGATAAGGGGCCATGAGGTACAGAGACCACCTCGTAGCCTACACTGGGAGGCTATATTCAATCAGTTTGGTTGAAATGTTCCAATTTTGTCATAGATTGTTGTATACGTATGTCGATATATATCAACCTTTCTATAGATTCTTATATATTCCCCTTGCACAAAGGGGAGGACATATTGGACACTGGAACGGTTCTTAATGAACAATGTTTTGGTTCCAGGAGAACCTTGTGCATGTATCTGTCGAGGAACACAAGGGGGAACCGGGAGCCTGGGATCCATGGAGCTCTGTCGGTGCGTTACTCCCCCCAGCGCCTCCCTGCAGATCCTAATTCGGGGGAGTCTCAGGCGACCTGAGAGGACCACAGGGGTGGCGAATCGCAGCGCTGTGGCTTTCTGAGCTTCTTAGCAGTGCAAGCAGAAGGATTTACGGTAACTCTCAGACAAGCGTTCACAGCTTGGACTCTTGGCAAGGGTACAATATTGTCCCTGGCCCGGCATCAAACCACCGAGTCTGAGGTCCAAAAGTACCTACACAAAACCTGAGGATGTTTGAATGATAAATCTCTGACATTTAGCGGCGGGATTGAACAAAAAAAATATTGGCCCGGTCGGGGATATCAATTTTAATTTTAATTCACAGTCAGAATGCAGAGTACTGGGTGGCTTGAGGGGCATCGGTCTCTCAGCTCTATTGACATATTCCTTCTTTCAGGGCAGAATGTGGGCTCTGCATATTCGGTGTAAGCGATATTGTTAAAAACAACCCTGCACTTTAGGGAAGGTGACGAAGATACTGACAAACATCGTCTTCTGGTTTCTGTTTTCCACATTTGTGCGAGAGAACGTGTTTCGAAATGTAACTGTATCACATTTTCTACGCTCGTTTTCGATCTATATCACCAGTACGTATGGTTTTGATAAAAAAAAAAAAAAGAAGCCAGTTCAGTGAAATTCCCTCACACGAGTTTAAAATGAAATTGCGAGTGCCAAAATACCCGAAGGACCTAAATGTTAAACACATTTGAGCAGGGTCTTGATGAGGCTGTTTGCACGTCTTGCTGGGTTTTACACCTGCTACTAAACTTTATATTTCCACATTCCCTTTACAGTAAGGATATGTTTCACAGAACATTGACAGTATCAGTAAAACATGAAAACAGCCCTCGCTGTTAATGATGCCCTGGACATCGAATGCCATCGAAGCAGAACAGAATTTAAGGTCAGCTCACGCTGCCGCCGTGGGGAGGAAGACCATGGGAGGAAGAGGGAGTACCTCGCTGCCATTTTGTTTTTTTGCAAGCGTAAATGTAGGAAAGCTCTTGTTTCGTCTTCGTCTTCGTCTTCGTCCGCGCTTCATACCCCTGCCCGCCCTCAACGGCGACGCTGAGATGATGTTCCGAACAGCCAGACCAAACATGCCGCCCCCAGGGGACCGTACACTCACACCAGCGCTGCACATTCTTCTGCAATGTGACCTGGCCTGCTGTTTCACCAGCTTGTCACGGAGGTAGACCAGGAAGGGGAAACCATTGTCACTTCTTTCTAGCCATGGCTGTTATGGGTTTTCACCATGGCAACCTTTTTTTTTTTTTTTTAAGTTGGCCAGCATGAGACGATGTAATGGATGAACGGGGTCAGGGGCGATCAAGGGACGTGGATACTGGAAAGTACAGAGAGAGAGGGAGTGGGAGAGAGAGAGAGAGAGAGAGAGAGAGAGAGAGAGAGAGAGAGAGAGAGAGAGAGAGAGAGAGAGAGAGAGACAGAGAGAGACAGAGAGACCCAGACAGACTGAGAGAGAGAGAGAGGGAGAGGGAGAGAGAGAGAGAGAGAGAGAGAGAGAGAGAGAGAGAGAGAGAGAGAGAGAGAGAGAGAGATAGATCAGATATGAATGAAAATATGTTTGTGGTGCTATCCCACACACTGCATCAATATTGTGTTACGGGATCATGGCATCAGAGAAACACACAACAAGCCCAGCAGGTTCTCTGAGAGTGTGTCTGAACGGGAGGCGTCCTGACCGGGCTGGAGAGACGGAGCAGCAGAACCAGTGATCCACGGGGACGCTTAGGACTTCATTTCAGACCATAAATCACCTGAACAGTAGCTTGAAGACAAAATGACCTGAGGTGAACACAATGAAAGGTGCCTTGTACCAATATGCAAGCAAAGCAGGTCGTATGTACAACCACACACACACCCGCACACACACACACACACACACTGTGTGTGTGTGTGTGTGTGTGTGTGTGCGGGTGGTGTGGGTGTTGTGTGTGTGTGTGTGTGTGTGCGGGTGGTGTGGGTGTGTGTGGGTGTGCTTTCTGCACCATTTTCCAATAACATCTTTCCCATTTCCCCCCCTTTTTTTGAAGCGCGTCTCTGTTGGACCATCAGAGCCTCTGAGTTACAGAGGAACACGGCGGGACATTGGATATGACCGCGCTTGTCATC
>OMKI01045846.1:4294-25722 GCA_900302315.1 Phycis blennoides
CGTTAGATCAGAAATTAAAACAATATTCAGTTTGAACAGGCTCTCATCTTTCCATTTCAAATGAAACACATTCACACACATTCTGTCTCTTTTACAAACGCACACACACACACGCATACATACACACGGACGCGCGCACACACACACACACACACACACACACACACACACACACACACACACACACACACACACACACACACACACACACAATTATTCAAGCCGTCTTTCATAGAATACAACATTGGATGGCTTTTTAAAAAATACACAATCCTGTCATCTGTTGGTTCAAGATATTTACACTTCAAATATAAACTTTTGAATAAATTCATGAAAAAAAATCCTATCAAAATATACAGTTTTTCTGTCCCTGGTTGGAAACACATATTTAAACTAGCAATTTTGTCTAGTTTAAATATGTGTGTGTGTATATGTCCCTTGCTTCTATTGACTATTATAAAATCTGACATGCAGCGATTCTAAACTATACATTTACATATTGATGATGAACCAATTACGATCAAAACCCTCATTCAACCCCTCCATACCGCCACTATGTATTTAAAAGTCCAGTATATATTTACAAGTGCTGTATACTACATATCCCTAAAAGCAGAGCACCACAATAGTCTGATTCATTCTCACTCCAGTGAAGTGACCTCACCTCCAAAAGAAAAGCTGTTCCCTTCCCTCCTCGTGGCAGGCTTCGAGAAAGAAAGACAGGGTCGGTTACAGACAGATTGTACGAGAGAAATTGCTGACATTTCTCAGAACCCTCCCTCCAGCCTACAAGCTTGTCAGCGGACTTGAATGTGAATTAGACCAGTAGGTCTCTCTCTCTCTCTTTCGGAGAAACGGCTGGTCTGGTATCTCTGTCCCTCCCTCTCAGTTAACCACAACACTGCCTGTCATCTCCAGGCACACCAGAGTTCAGACCACTTTACCTCAAACAAAACATTGCAAACCAATCACTGCCCACTCTCGTGTCTTTCTCTAATAAATCAACATCCACACGTACAGTACAACAATCCGAAAAGCAGTCAAGGAAATTTGTTGTTGATGTTGTTGATTGTAGATTTGCAGTGTTTCCCTGTTGTTTCAAACAACAAAGAATTAAAACGTTTTCCTTCACAGACAAAATATATATTACTGAATTACAAACAATTGTGAATTTTGAAAGTTCTGGATGTTTTTTTTACCCTTTTAACCATTTGTAGTTAATTTCTCAGAATTTATAACCTAACCTAAAATATACGTAGTAAGTTAAAGTAAATATACACCGGTCCTTGACATGACCTTAATCATCTCTAAGCAAATACCTAAACTTAACCACCTCTAACCAAATACCAGGGCGGCAGTAGCTCAGTAGGTAGAGCGGGCGGACAGAGCGGGTCATCCACTAACCGTAGGGTTGGCGGTTCGATCCCCTTGATCCCCTTGATGCCCCCTCCAGCTTTCCACATGTCAAACCCCACAAATGTACTGATTGTAAGTCGCTTTGGACAAAAGTGTCTGCTAAATGCCCCTTTACCTACAGGGGAACCGCAATGCACAGCAATTTTGTAAGAGAGAACTGCTTCATATGTGTGGCGGTTTACAACATTCACTCTGTTCCCGCAGAAAAATCTCTTCAAAAGTAGGACTGTCATTGTTCCAAGATTTGTGTTCTCCATTGGTTGAAATAGGAATAATGCTGCAAATGGCCCAACATTTCCAATAATTTTTTTTGATGTGGCAAACAACCCATGTATGAAGCAGTACTCTTTAGAAAATAGCAGAGTGTACAGATTCCCCATTAATCATATCTAACCATTTACTTAAACTTAGCCCTCTCTAACCTAATACCTAAACTTGACCATCATTAACCATATTTTGGATCAAACAGCCCTACTACACTAAAGCAGAACCTCTGGGGCTCAAAAACTGGAGCGGAAAAAACAACAACTGATGTTTCCTGAATGGGTGACATTGACTTATTCCCCTGCAGAGGAACTCCTTTGCGAGTACAAGTGGGAACTTGAAGAGGATTAGTATTAATATGTCCACAGTGTCTACAAGGTGTTGATTTGAATCCTTTACAGACACTTTGGCTAAGAATGTTGTGCCTGGACAAGAGGTTTTAGTCTTTGTCCCGTTGACTATCACCGGCCACCAGCAGGCCTGTATCTACAATTGAGCTAGACGAGTCTTGTCGTTCATGTTAGTCGTCGTTCGTCGGAGTTGTCGTCTGTTCCTGTTTCCCTGTCCATACCTTGTCATTGTAAGTACGATTAAATAAGTCATAGCTACTTGTGTCTGCGACTACCTTCTGCATCTGGGTCCACCTCCACCGCTAACCGTGACGAGGACCTCAGTGCTGACCTCCCAGCCTGGGAGAATCTGGGAAGCTCAGGGGAATCACCTGAACCAGCATCTAGTTCCCAATCACGGTCCATGTCTGTGTTAGAATCTAACGAGCTAAAGGCAAGGCAGCGTCCCTCTGCAATGTGGCAGATGGGAAAAAGGTGAAGAGAGTCCTTGATGGGCCCGCCAAAGAAAAGGCCACAGGTAAGTTGTAGCATGCACAAATGGTCATAAGGAATGGTTTGACGAGGAGATATGCTACCCCCACCTCATCGGCCCTGTCCATTCGTTCCAGCGGGGAGCCAGTGTCTGACGGCTCTCTGTGAGATCGTCAACATAATAAGGGTTGTGATTTAGACTGGTGTCAGAAGTATTTTGTCTTTCACTTGCCACACTTGTCCTTCATCCGACCAAACACTGAGAGACACTTAAAAGTACGCAAAGTCCCCCATGGGGGCCATCAGGTCGCTCTTCACCAGTGGACCCAGTACAACATGCACAGGTGTCCAAGCCTCCCCACCATGCATGAGGAAGTAAGGTGTGACATGACCTGCAACAGAAACGTCCCAATCCCCTTGACAGACCCCTTGACAGAGAGAGCCAGACAGACAGAAATACTTTAATGATCCCTGAGGGAAATTGCATTATTGCAGTATTGGCCAATTGATCAATGTGTCCTGTTAAATCTTTCTACCATGCCATCAGATTTTGGATTGTATTATGTGGTGTGGGTTGAGAGGCAGCAGTGGATGAGAGTAAATACAACCACCATGTATTATTCCTTTAACTGGTAAACACCAGGGGAGAGGACCAAGAAATTTAGCTCTCCTTAATGATGCTGTCCTCCAAGAGGCACTGCACTATTTCCCTTCGCTTTTTGGAGGAAGTATGGTGGTTAGAGAAACAGCCACCTGTTGATAATCAAAAACCTCTGCAGGGGTGAGTAAGTATCATTCATTGACTCGGTAAAATACCCCCAGGTGGAAGCTGGGGGTATTGGTCAGTCAGGTTAAGCAGCCGTGCTTAGCCCCCATTTTTCAAAGATGCCACAGTACATGCGACTACCAAGCCCATCTTATCATGGATCTCAGGATCCCAGATACAAGTCATTGTGGTGGTCCAGTTCTGTTGGGGAACTGGACCTTACAGTTTTAATTTCTGCCTGTATGCGGGAATCAGGTGGACCATCACGTGGTCAGAGTGACCCAGTGCAGCACGGGGGATAGTGTGATAGGCACCATTGATTGAGGTGCAACAGTGATCCAGCATATTCTCCTCTCTGGTGGGAGTTCATGGCTGAGGTTACCTTTCACATCAGCACTGTAACCAGTTCTTTAACGGGCTGCAGGCTTGGACACACCAAACAAGATTCCATCGAGGGATCAGGAGCTACTACTGCAAATGCTGCAATTTTAACCCTGGAGTGGTTTAATCTGGGTCACTGGTCTTGATGCCAGTTACTGGAAGTAACCCTCGCTCCTGTCCATACGGGGATGAAGATGGTGATCTTTGGGAGGGATGTGAGAACCTCATGCCATGCCTTGACTGTTGTTCCTCTGTAACGTGTTGCCCCCATGGACCCTCACTGTCTGCTTAGTGTGGTGAAATGTCAGCAGTGCTGTCTTGGGTACCTCACTCTTTTGGAGACCACTCCCTGGTCCTCCCTGTGGTCTGGGCTGTTGAGCACTACCCCTAATGCGATCGTCCATTTGGAGCCAAATTGCCACAGTCCCAGCAGGCGCCCGGATGTTTTCAATGCACCGCTAGGTCATGCAGACGATCCCTGTGAAAGGGATGGTCTACGTGCTCTCAAGTCCAGCACTTCAGTCTGCAAATTGTCCATATTTCAAGTGATGCGTTCAATGACCTGGATTAACTTCTCTGTTGCATTTCCATTATAGTCCACAACAGTGGGAGATGACAAAATAAGAATGGCCACATATGCAGAATGTAAGGAGAGTAGGATGAGCCAGCCGTGCTCACTGTCATAACTTCCCTTGCACACTCACAACGGGACACTTCCCCCAACGCCTCCTCCATTTCAGTTTCAGTTTGTGACATTTAGCTTGGAGAGCGGGATCAAGGCCAGCAAGAAAATGCCAAAATGTTTCCCCATTGAATACAGTGTGGTCATAATCAGATAACACCCTTCAAATACCACTGTCACCAATGTAGCTTCTGAGGTGTATGACCTTCAAAGACTCATATATATCCAAAGCCTCAACAACTTATACTGGAGCGTCAGGACAACTGCATCCATTTTTTTCTCAACCTAAGAACCGCATTGCCTTCCCTCAGTCGTCCATGTCTACTCACTCCAGGCAGATTGTGTTCACTGTCAATTACACTTGAACAGATTCTCCTCCACTTAACCATCTCTAACCTATTACCCTGATTTAGCCATCTCTACCCTAACACCTTTACTTAACTATCTCTTATCGAAAACCTTAACATATCTAACCTAAGGCCTAAACGTAAACATCCCTAACCTAATACCTGAATTTTAATAATTTGATAATTATATTATTAGGAATGATCAAGGAGTGCTTTAAGCATCACACAATTATGTTACATTACATCCATTGCAATATTTTTAGTCTATCGATTTCCTTCTATTCCTTCAAGCCGATTTAGTCGGTGGAGTCTATCTCCAATCCAATTAGCACGTCCTAGTACTGAGCCTTGAGGGACACCAGTGTTAAGAGCGCAGGGTTTGGACAGGGAGCCGTTCCATGCAACCTGATAAGTGCGATTCATAAGGTAAGACGTGAACCAGGATAGCGCAGTTTCAGTAATGCCGAGATCATCGAGAGTGGCGAGGAGGATCTGGTGGTTCACAGTGTTGAAAGCCGCAGACAGGTCGAGGAGAACAAGAACCGATGAGAGGGAAGAGGCTCTGGCGGCACGAAGGGATGCGAAATGGGAAGATACGAAAGGGAAAGTGCCATTCCAGTTGCACTTAAAGTGATGGACAACAGGATCTAAATACGTATCACAGAGGGATGTATCTACCACACAACAACCAATTTTGAGGAAAATGTAATTAATCAAATAGTATATTAATACCGTCACTGTTGGGCGCAGACCTTGTATCTATGTAATTTGTACATAGATACAAGGAGACAAATTTTTTTTTTCAATGCTTTTTGTCTCCATCTAAATCAGTCTGTGGGTTGAACAAATATAGAACCAATGAAAAGAGAGCTTGTGACTCTCAAATCTCGTAACGCTATTGGATCCTCAAACTGTTAGCAAAACCTCTGAGCTCCACCCCATCTCTGCTTAACTGGAGACAGTTTCTGGTTGTTTGCAATGCAAGAGCTGCAATGCAAGGCTAAATAAACAACTGGGTGTTTGAATAAGTACAGCTTTTTATTGACTCAAGAAACACTAAGTTTATAAAGGCTAATGTATGATGTATTTGAAAGGGAGCAGAGAAGAGAGCAGGCAAACCACAATAGTTTGGAGTGCAGTTCAGTCCAGTACTTAATCTTTTATAACAGAAAAACAGGATAACTGGAAAAACATATAGCCTATAGCACACATAGCTACACTAAACTTGTTACCTGTTACCTGATGATGCAATGCACTTACTGCCTTAGATGCGGCTTTTTTAATGAATGACAAAACAAAACATCTCGACATTTGCTGTTCTAAAACCTTGTTACTTAGCCTTTTTTGGTAAAAAAATTCTGAATAAAATGACACAGAAGTATCTGACCATATAAAGACACCACTGATGCAGTATTCAATTATTTTCAAAACAAAGACTTTTTTTTTCATTTCTTGAAAACTAAAGGTTTTGGACATAGTTTCTACTACCTCAAGTCTGAAATGCCATACCTCTGTCACTCCCGATCTGTAACACACATGCCCAGAAGGTCGGGCATGGGCAGATTCTGCCACTTTGATCAGTGCCTTGGCTCCATGGGTGTACGGTAATTATTCACCAAAATAGACTCCACCACCATTATGTGAGATTGCAAAGAATGTCATCGAACATATTTTCTGATGTTATCCGTTATCCGCTGAATTTCATGACGTGATGGAATGTGGGAAACTAAAGTCATGATCACCACGTGTCTAATGGTGTATACCTACCCAGTAGACAGTCAGGCAGCAGCATTGCTATCTATAGAGCCGTCGTTTGGTACAATGGACGAATTCCAAAGTACCCCACAATAAACAATAGCCTAACCAAAATGCTATTAAACCAGAGATGTCTCCCACTTTTAAAACGTTCCCATAGTATCAGAATCGACGTTTAGAAGTGTATTCCACTAGCTCTACAACTGTAAGAAACGGGTAAAGAACTGCATGGCCATCCTATTAATAAATTAGACTAGTCATCTTCTCTGCAGGGAAAAGCCAACATCATCCTGCACATGTTTGATTCAGAGTGTGCGCGGAGAGTAGGGGCTATTCATAGACGGTCCATTGTCAGTGTGTTGGAGGGAGTGAGAGCCAATCAGTGTGTTTGTGCAGCTCTAGAATGAAATACGATGTTTAAATATGCATGTTTGGGGAATTATAACACCGTCTTTGCAAACGAAGCTCCTTATTTAGTTTATGGAGAAAAGGAAATCGGCAAGTATTATTGTCTAATATCTGATTACGTTTTACATACACATAAGGTGAATATAAAGAAGAACAATTGTCATACAAAAATATTATATTATATTATATATTATATATTATTATATATATTAAGCAAGATTCAAAGTCCCATGTTCCACTAGTTGCACAGGTCATTTTTCACATGGCTGTAGAAAAGGCTGTGTCATTCAGTTTGTTTGTGTTGCCATGTCTGATTGAGTCACATGGTTAATTTACAAAGCAGTTCAGACCTATTTTTACAAGGCTTTTTTTTTATCATTATCTTTATCTTACTCTAATTGATCTTAAATTAAAACATTACCTATAATTGTCATGGATTTCATATTTCAAGAGCAGAGAGAAACATTTCTAGAATAGTGTGAGAGAGGCCGGACCTCAGAGGGCTGAAGAGCAGAGTGCAGGGCAGAGCATTTCTCTTCTTTATGCCTTTCTTCTCCCACTGAAAAGAAAAGAAAAGACCCTGTCCTCACGTTAACCCTCTGTGGCTTCCTGTTGGAGAGGAAACACCCAGCATACACACACACACACACACACAGATACACACATAGAGATACACACATACATACTGATGGACACACACACACACACACACACACACACACACACACACAGTCACACTCATGCAAGCGTAGAGATATACACACAGAGATCCATGTCCTCACACAACAAACACACACATGTACTGTATACAAAAAACTAGACACACAAAGGACAATATTAATTCATTAGCGTCTGCTAAATAAATGTAATGAGTAGAAATTAACTCATGCAGTTCCGGTAGTCACTATAGAAGATTGAGTGTGATCCTAATATTGTGTTTGAATTTAGGGAGATAGGGACAAATTCATCCCAATTTCAGTTAATACAGAAGCAAACCTGCCTCAGCACAGGTGCCTGAAGTGAACCTTTTCAGTCACCAGCCTCCATACGGCATACAAACGAACTGACTGACTGACTGACTCTAGACTGATAGTGTCTTGCACCGTGCTTCACCACGGTCTGCCTGGCTACTTCAGAATCAGAATCAGAATCAGCTTTAATTGCCAAGTATGTTCACGAACATACAAGGAATTTGACTCCGGTTTTTCCATGCTCTCAATGTACAGACACGGACTAGACATACAGCACAAACAAGACAATGAGCTAAACATAAACATTAACTACTATAAAATAAACGAAGGTAAAACAAACATTTATCTACTATATACAGATGTAGATACATATAAAAAGTATATAGATATACATATAAAACAACGGCAATTAAATTGTAGCAGGAGGCAATAGTGCAATGTTGCAGAGTGCAAAGATGCTGGAATAAATATGGAATGATACGGAATGATACTTTATGTACATGAGGTAGGTGGATATGGCATAACATGCATGTATACAATGTACAGTATATACAGCGTGCTTAGGTTTATATTGATAATGATGATATGTTAAAAACTGTTTAGCCTCCCAAAAAATATATAATGTAGAATTTATATGTACAGTGAGTGTTCAGTATTACGGGGTTATTGCACAGGGATTGTCGCCTGGGTTAACTGTTCATCAGAGTGACGGCCTGTGGGAAGAAGCTGTACTTGTGTCTGGTTGCTTTGACGTACCGTGTCCTGTAACGCCTACCAGAGGGGAGGAGTTGGAACAGGTTGTGTCCAGGGTGTGATGGATCTGCAGTGATGTTTCCTGCACGTTTCCTGCCTCTGGACACGTACAGGTCCTGAACGGAGGGCAGGTTGGCACCGATAATTTTTTCAGCATTTCTCTCTGATCACGGAGAGACTGTTGGCGGCGCGCTCCGGTCCCGGGCAACAAAAGCTCCCAGTGTGCTCGTTGCCAGGAGGAACAACCATCGGGGAGTAAGAACAGATAGGTCCCTGAAAAGGGACTTGATGGATCCGCCACGCTGCTGCTGGACCTCATGCTGGTAGATTTCTAGGTAAGATTTCTGCAAGAAAAGGGCGGAGGAGTGCTGCTCTGCATAGCATTATTCACACGGTGCAACGAGGGTAATGACGGGCGGACTAAGCCCATAAACCTATCCACCATGGGGTCAAGAGCTTTTAGCCGATCTGCTCCCCGCCCATGGAACTCTCTCCCACCAGACATTCACACTTCTGACTCTGTCTCCACCTTTAAATCACGCCTAAAAACACACTTATGTGCGTGGCATACTCTGTCACACACTGACAGAGTATGCCACTGTTACTTGTTTTTTAACTTGTCTTATAAGGTGTCCTTCAGTGCTCTGAAAGGCGCCTTAAAATGCATTATTATTATTATTATTATTATTATTATTATTATTATAAGGTGAAGCCTAGACGGCGTAGCCTACATGAAAAAGAACAGGATTGTGGATTTTCCATATTTAGTTTTATTGTTCTGCCGTTGTAACAACCACATTTTCCCTGGGGATGAGTAAAGTAGGCTACCCATCTATCTATCTATCGATCTATCTATGTAGTAGCGTGTCAAAACTCTCCCACCACAACGAAGACATTTGTTTACTGATTCTTTACTGATTCTTTGGTTGATTACAGCCCTAATACGAAGTCTGATGACTGAGATTGGTCAGACCGTCAACAGCCAACATCACCTTTAATTATGCTGAAGCAGCTCAGCTGTCCCAATTCCACCTTGCTGCTTTACAGTAATGATGCTGGTGCTCAGGTCTCAAGTTATTAAGCCTCAGCTTGAGCCCTGAGTAAAGGTTTTTAAACTGTATGAGACTTAGTAACTCACTCCCAAGTCCTACTCTGTGGAAGGACTGTGAAAAGACCTACTTGTAATCATTGCTGTTGCACATTTTTGCCCAAATATATTCTACTGGACAACGCACTCATCTTGTACAATAACCTGATCTTCTATCTTCTACGACAAACATCACCCCAGTGATCATCCCAGGCAGAGCATCTTGTGTTCAGTGTCTCATCTCATCTCTTTCCCACCAAAAAACAAACTGGATGACATCTGTTCCATTCTCAGTGTCAAATGGTACTTTTTTATCAAAGAGTTTTGATAAGATTTATAATGACAAATGTTATCTTAATTTCCCTAATGTTCGTTCAGTGAATATATATAATCTTAAGTTTGTTAGTTAATAATTGCCATAGTAATTGACATGGATGCTGCTACCCCTGCAAATATGCAGATTGCATGTTGTTTGAATCATTGTCTTTGTGTTCTGTCACCTGAGCTAATATGTTAATTGTTATTTTTATGTAACTGATGACGTTCTTTCAATAAAAACATAGAAGAAAATCAATCAAAACTCACCGCTACAGTTCAAATTTTATTTCACTGCACCGAGCGTGTTCTCATCAAACAAACTGCATCAGGGCATTCACACACACCACACGTGATTTGCTTTCCGAGGGTTAAGGCACACGTACATCAAAGTCGAGGCCCCGCGATTAGCCGGCACCGGCGTACGGCGGATGGGGGAGGAAGGCGGCGTGAGAAGGCGGTGCGAACGAGGTGGCTAACGGGCCGCGCTCCAGAAAGCATAGCCGGGGACCTGAGCGGGCGCGCGTAAAGCCGCTGTTTTGTTAGCCGCTGTTTTGTTAGCCGCCTGCCATGCCGGCCGGCGGGACTGTGGAGGCTCCTGCCGGCCCCCGCAGTCTTAACACATGTAGCCGTGACACATGTAACGACGGGGCGGGAACCGTGAAAATGTATGTATTGTATTGGGGGGATGCTGAGGATGAGGCCATTCTGCAGACTGATGCCTCCGCTCTCTCCCTGCCTCATTTACATTACACTTACATTTAGGGCGTTTTACACTTTTGTCCAAAGCGACTTACAAAGAGTACATTTGTCGTAAGAAGGTGAAACATTTCATTGCTGCCAATACAGTAAGAAAGTCACCAGAACAAGTTTCAAGCATTTCAATCGCTAGGTCAACCATTGCTAGTATGCGACATCTCCGGCTCCTTCCTTCGGTTGACACCACACCGTCCAGCTATCTCTCCACCGATTCCAAATCCCAGCCACTCGTGAGGTGGAGTGTTCATGGTAATGCGAGTGCATGTCTACACACAAAAATAAGCCCAGCAGCGCTGCCTAGAAAAGGTACGGCAGGAATATTTGGTTGCGTTTAGCATTGTGTATGTATGGAATGGAGCATATTTTGAGAAAATATTAGAAATTACGTAATATATATAATTGTTAGTTTTAACATTAAAATAAATGTCTAAGGCTTGTGCTCCTTATCTACACTGCATGCCATACAGGCTACACTACAACCTGGTTATTTATTTTAGTTAAGCTAGTTATCATAGTTTAATTAACTATCCTAGTTTAGTGCAATGATTCAGAATTACCCTGTTTTAGAGAATGAGTCCGGGGTCAGACTTTACACACAAGGCAAATAATAATAATAACAATAAAATAAATAATAAAAAAAAAATAATACTGGGAATGTGTGTTCCTTCTGACGGACCAGGTGACCTGGTGACAGGTTACCATGTTAGTTGCATAGCTGAGTTAGTCTGAGATTATAATATTCCAGTTGATGCCTAAAACGCTGATAATGGACATAATTACTGTATCATCCATTCAGATAATTTTTTTTATTTTTTATTAATCTGTGTTGTGGGATTAATGTGGGGGTAAATAAAGTACTTATTTAAGCACATGAGGGTCAACTGCAGAAGTGGTGTTGTCTCTGGATTCGACCCTCATTCCTCAGTCCAAGAAAGAGGTTTCTGAGGTCTCGGAGTCGAGGCGGACTGGGCGCTTAACCTCTGGCAGAAACTGCTTTGAAAACCGCGGTTGACCCCCGTGGGTCGGCTGTCTACGGCGCACAACCACGTCCTGATCAGCTTGTTGTTGTTGTTGTTGTGGTGTTCTGACAGCTGTGCTAGCACAAAGACCTTTGTCGTCGGCTCAGAACCGACCCAGAACCGCAGAACAGAACCCGTCGCGTCGGCGGCGCGATCAAGTGAGCGGCCACTAAAACCCGGGACCATGTTGTTAACGTTTGGACGCTCACTGGCACTCTCCCCTTCGCACGCTTTCCGAACCTCTGACTAGGTCTATTTTTAATTCACCTCCATCTCTCTGTCCCCGACCCATCTCTCTCGTCCCCCTCTTCCGGGATTCCTCTCTCACCAACTCCTTACCTCCCTCTCTCTCTCTCTCTCTCTCCCCCTCTCTCTCTCTCCCTCTCTCTCTCCCCCTCTCTCCTCTGTCAGTGCTTCTTTGTCGATTTGAGCAGTAGTCCCCCGTCTCTCTCCTCCACGTCGAGGCCCAGCGCGCGGAGCGCAGAGTAGTCCGCGTCGCCGCGGCGATCCATGGCGGCCACCAGCTCCTGATTCTTGGGGTTCTGTTCCAGAATGTTCCGAACGGCGAAGATGGCCCATTGGCTAATGACTGCACACGTCGTCAAGGAAAACAAGTGGACCATCGAGCATTTCAATTTTGCATGAAGGCGTGCTTGAGATTTCTGTGGAAGCTTGCCGCGTTAAATATCTTTACTATAAGCTAAAAGTAGAAGTAAAGGATATATTTATATCACTCTATGAAATACTAATCGATACTATATGATACTACAAGGTAAAGGATACAGGGGTTGTTGCTGTCTATGCTGCAGTTGTCCAAGATCAGGGGGATGCCGTCCAGTTCTCTGACCTAAAAGGGAAAGAAGGTCACAGTGATGCCATTTCAGCATATGGAAGGCAGACAAGCACATGTGCTCAGTCGAGCAAAGACCTCCCCATGACAAACATCCTGAGTGTGCGTTTTTCTCGATGCTAATGCTAACATGATAGCACACCATGCTTCTCAGTTTTTCACCGAGAGAGCTATATTTCTTACCTCTTTAGAAACTAACACTATTTCGCTATAATCGCTATGATTTTTGCTCAACTCACCTCCTCTAGCGTTGTAGACACATTCCGAAATTGGGCAGTTGGATAAATTGACATCCACATTATCCCAAAATAATGTTTAGCAGCTCCCATAGCTGTATCTTTGTTTTGTCCAACCCAGGTAAGTCTGAGGTGTGAAGTGAGAATTCTGTGTGACGATAGTGTGTGCGTTAGAGGCAGTCTGTTAATTCTGAATTAAATTAAAATAAATAAGTTGCGAGGGTCAGTGTGGGAGAGGGTGTTTTTGTTTTGTTTTTTTTACTCATTGGAAAGCAGCATATGCATTCAGTTCGCAATTGTATGGATACAGAATGAGACCTTCAACTGGACACAAATTTCCTCACTGAGCCAGTCCATTTCAAGCCAAACTCACCACCATGCTCCTCACCAGGACATTTAGAAATCAATAATTCTAACTGCTGGCCTCTCAGTCTCTGTCTCTCTGTCTGTCTGTGAGCATGTGCAGTGACATGTGAACAAAGAATGCTCGGGCTAAGTTCCAATAAAAACCCCAAAAGAAACACAACCTCCAACGACCCGTTGCAACTGGCAAATTGAAATGTTGCAAATTCATAATTATCAGACTGCCCATAAACCAGCCACTATCTTCACACAGAATTCTAACTGAATGCCTCAGGCTCTAAGCTTGTGAGCATACACAAAGCCAGTGGTGAGTGAACACAATACAAACCTGTGGATTTGTTAGTTTGTAGGCATATTGGAGAAAGCTACCTAGCCAGGGCAGTGTGTGTGCCCTTACTCTTGTTGGATACAACGATGGGATCTGTTAACACTTGTTTTGGAATACAACTGCCCAATTTCGCGGTGCGGAGTTGAACAAAGGTCATGGCTGATTTACATCTGGACATACACGCCATCAACAATTAACCTGGGTCTTTACGAACCGGCCAAATAATCTAACATTAGAGCACATAATTAACAAACCAGATGAGTTGTTGTCGGTTCACTGTCTTTGTTGACGTTAGCGTAGCATTTTCGAAACCTTAGTATGAAACCAATAGTACCCGATCGCGTACTATTTCCCGGGACATTATAGTATTTGCTGAAATATGCACCGCTGGGGAAGGATTTTGGAAAGGATATCAGTGGTGCTTCCCTCGAGACACACTCGACAGTGTTCTCACGCTATGGCAATGGGCTGGGGGTGTTATTTGTATATTTTTATATTTTGTGTGGTGTGTGTAATGTTCTAAATAAATAAAGTTTTTACTTATTTTGTACATTTTTGTAAGTAAAGTACCACGAAAGGTACTGTTGGGTAGCGGGTCCAGTGTCGGTTCAAATGTGTGCGGTACCCAGCCCAAAAGGTCATTCCCCCCCACCATGTCAGTCATCGTCTGCCCAAATAAAGGTTTCCGGGTGTGAGACAATATAATAACAAAATATATGCGACAACATATAATGATAACATAATGACTTCACCGTGAGCCATTATCATCTATCCATCTATAATGTACCCAGCTGTCCACACAGCCACCAATCTATCCACCCAGACCCCCACAAGGACCTGGTTCTGGTTGCCGGGGTGGCGATGGCAGAGGTTCCCGATGAGTCGGATGAGGTGGGCCTTGAAGCTGACGGACGGGGAGGAGGGGTCACCTCCCCCGGAGGAGGAGAAAGAGGAGAAGTTCTGGGAGGAGCTGAAGACGTTCTGGCTGGCCTTGCCCAGAGCATGGACCTCCTTTAGGAGACCTGAATGAAAACGAAGAGAGAGTCAAGAGAATCAGGGTTCAGACATCGTCCGGAGATGCTCTTTCACACATGTAGCACACGACAGTGGACTGTGCAGGTCAGACGCGTTCTCACATACTGGACATATTGTACTGGTTCTGGCGCGAGGTGGCGCCTGCAGGAGCCAAGCAGGAGGCAAGACATGATGTAAAAGGTACGCTGTAGAATCTTTATGTTTACGGCACAAGACGGCTGAACTAGCCACCGACTGATACGCAATGACTACTGAACTTGGACATTCAGTCGGACGTATCCACAAGTCACTGTCTTCCAATTCCGATAGAATAGCCATCAACGCTTGCCGTGAATTCTTCTTCTATGGTAGCCAGCGGCATTTACCACTGACTACCATACCAGAGTATGTACAAAAGTATTAAAATCAACTAAAATAGACTAATCGGTGTACAACTCCTGAGTACTTGAGTATTCGTTATGTAGTGTTGTTTTGTTTGTTTGTAAAAAAAAAAAAAAAAAAAAAAAGACTGCTATAGGTTCCACCAATGAACACATATCAGTGAGAAAGTCAGTCTAATCTGTATTATACACGGTCTATGTTATGTCAGTTGAACATGCATTATATACAGTCTATGTGTGTTACACCCACACTAGAGTGGCCATGCAGGTCATCACCTGTTATTTACTGTTGTAGAGTTAGCAGGTCTTATACATGCAAGTCCACAATATATAACATAGGTCAAGTGGTTTTAAGATATTTTAACGTGGAAATGTTACACACAATACTTGTAAAGGACTCCCACATTGCTGATGACATTGCATCTCGAGGACAGTTCCGTCGGTACTCACATGGGACGGCAGGTTTCAGAATGGTACCAAAGCATACAAATAATGTGCTACGGTCCGAATGCAAAACTTAACAAAAGGATCATTTGTTCGTTGCTATGCGAATATTTGGGGCCAGGACCCATATATCCTAGCATTAGCTTAAAAAGGAGCACCACCCAACTCTGGGTCCCGGTGAGCTTACCGACAGTGGCCTGCAGCAGGCCGGCGTGGTCTTGCAGGAACATGAACTGCGCGAGGTCAGAGGTCATCTCACACAGCACGTCCAGCAAGCTGATGACCGTCAGCGCCTCCTACAGGACAAACGGGGACCAAAAGCTCCCTGTGACGTCTCGATAGGACACGCTTGGAACTACACATCACCATATTGTACAAAATGGCACACAGGGAACCACATCTCACCACGTCTACAGAACACGCACACAATCCTCCGGGAACTCATCCCAAAGTGTCATAAAGGTATCCACCTAATATATTCCAGTGCTTTGGCAGTTGGAGGTTGAGAATGAATTTATGGGTGAAAAAGACTGCAGGAGGTCCTGGCGAGGCATGAGCAGAAGAGCTGCTGGTTTTAGGACTCTGGCCTGCAAACACACACACACACACACACACACACACACACACACACACACACACACACACACACACACACACACACACGTTCCTCCTGGTCTCATGTGGACAGTGAATGTGATTGAGCGCTGCGCTGTGGCTGTACCTCGTCTCCGTCAGCAGACCCGGAGGCCAGAGCCAGGACGGCTCCGCAGCCCGTCTGGAAAGAGGAGGCCAGGTGGGCGGCCACGTCCCCTGGGATCCCGCTGTCCTCGCCGCCCCCCTCCCCCAGCTGGGCGGCCAGCAACTCCAACAGGGTCATCCTGTATACCACAGGACATTCAAGGTTTTTTTATTATATAATATATATATATACAGAAAAGTAAACGATACATTTTGTTCTCAAGTGAGGGAATGTTTAAATGTTATTCAGTAATTAGATTAGATTAGATTTAACTTTATTGTGCAATAAGTATAAGTGCAAAGGAGCGATTAAGGTGCAGTATTGTGCATGAGTAGTGCAATATTGAAAAAGTGACAGTAGTAAACAGTAAGTAACAGCAGTAAACAATGAACAGATAGTGCAAGTGGAGGTGGTAATTGTAGAGGTAGTACGGAAATAATAAGTAACAGTGTAATGTAGTGCAATAGTGCAGTAGTGCAATAGAACAGTGCAACAGTGCAATACAACAGTGCAACAGTGCAATACAACAGGTAAACAGTCTGCCAAATGCCCTAAATGTAAATGTAAATGTAAACAGTGCAAGTAGAGGTAGTAGACAGGCTGTAAACAGTGTGAACAATGTAAACAATGTACAAGTAGTGCAATACAAGACAATGTACAGGTGGTGCAATAGTGCGGTAGTGCAATACAAGAAAACGGGTACAACAGATGAATGCGGGTTGTATGGATATGGGGGTGGGGGGGGGGGGGGGCAACGGCAGTTAAGAATAAATAATACAATTAATAATACAATAAATAACATTTCCATAAATAATCATGTAATGTAATGTAATGTAAATCAGTGCCGGATGGTCTGATGACTTAAGTTTGTTAAACAAAGTCCGCATTTGTCACCATAATGTTTTTCCCTTACGCCACAGAATGACTTACTCTTAGCCTACAGCAAAACATGTGTGAAACAACGCATGTTGAAATGATCTCACTTAAATTTCAGTGGACAGCACCAAACTGATGAGCTGCAGCACAGAAACAACAGCAAAAGAGATTCAATAGACCATATCAACTACAATAATATTGTAGTTGATATGGTCTATATATATATATATATATATTATATCTGTGGACTGTCTTCTGGTACTCTCTTGTATTAGCATATTTCCATATATCGATGGAAGCCATTGTTCACAATACATGGGCTAGGCGGTTCACTAACACTCTTTGTATGAAAACCTGATGGTGTTTTCATACAAAAAGGCCAGAATCACAAAATGCTGTAGTTCTGATCATCCATCATAATCACCCATGTCAGTGGAGCCCCTGAACGTTTCATGTTGTACAGAACTGATCCCTCTGAACATTTCCATCCCATTGAGGTGACCCTGTGACCTTGGTTTGCCCAGGGCCACAGAGTCAAGTCATGTATCCTTACATCACATTATAATTCATTACATATGAAAACTACCTTCTGTAGTTATTCCAATTGTGATTGTACGCTTTCATCGTTCTTAGCCTCACTTGTAAATCACTTTGGATAAAAACATCCGCTGAATGACTAAATGTAAATGTTTATGATGAAATTAATGAACATCATGATGTCATTTGAGGTAAGGGAATTAGCTGAGGTTTGTTCAGACGGTGTAGAATCACGTGCAGACTCACCTCTCCATGTGAGAAATCCCAGAGTACATGCTGGCCACCAGAGCTGAGGACTTGAGGAAATGTTGGGTGGCGATCAGAACCCTGCAAACACACACGCACTGATCAATTAATGACACACACCTGATCAATCGACACACACGCCTGATCCATTAATAATACAGCGCACTTCACACACACACGCACGCCCGCACGCACACGTACGTACGTCCAGTCAAGGTCAGGGTGAGTTCTGCAGAGCTCCATGACACGGAGGGCCAGAGGGATATTGTCAGGCATGGCCAACTCCTCCACCTTCTCTTCATCCAGACAGGTGTGGAGCACCATGGAGGCATAGCTCACCACCTTCTCATCCTCTCCACTCAGCAGATCCCTGCTCCCACCCCACAGAAGAACCCCATTAGAATCATTGTGAACCACTTACAATAACCAAGTACGACCACTTAGAACATCGGGTAACCAACTTGAACATAGACAGCCATAACCAGTCGTAACCACTAAGGACTTCTAAGAATAACTTGGAACGTCACATCAGTAAACACTTTTATGACTATGACTATGACTATGACTCGAAAGGATGCTTCAATATCACAAGGCTTTTTTTAAGGTTATGGAATGTATGAAGTAGGTCTGCAAAGTCTTTCAGACTAATAATCATTTTGACGGGACCTAAGGTTAGTGACCACAAAAAAGTTCAGTATTAGGGTTACACATTGTTTTAAAAGGGTCTACGGCCGACGTTTTGTCATCGCATTGCACGGTGCAGAACAAACCATTTTGACTGCCAAGTTCAAAACTGTCGCGCTGAACACGATCCGTCTTTGAAAACGCAGAATTCACCGTGAATGGAGGGGAGAAGAAATGTAAAGCTGTCTGCACTCTACGGCGTAACCTCGACACAAAGGGTTTCTACGCTCAGACTCACAGTATCAGGTGCGGGAAGCTGAGCCTCCAAAGGTTGTCCTTACAGAGCTGGTTCCCCACGGCCATGTTGCCCAGGAACTGGACCCCGCAGCGCAGGGCTGGCAGACAAACAAGGCAGGACGTTACGTTACGCTAAACCACACACCATCATTTGGTCACAGCAACATCAGAACGACAGAATATCAATATAAGAAGACAGGAAATAATACGAATGTGAGTTAGCATTATCTTAGTGTTTGCTCGGCACTGACTAACAAGAGAGGGGAGGACTTGAGACTTACGCTCCAGGGCAGCAGCCCGGCTCTGCAGATGCAAGCGTTGCAGTTCACTGATGACTTTCAGAGATTCCTCGATGAAGTTGAGCTCCCTTAAAAACACAAAAATACAAGAGCTGGTGGACAGAGCGGGTCGTCCACTAACCGTAGGGTCGGCGGTTCGATCCCCGCGATCCGCACTTCCAAACTGTCTGCATGTCGAAGTGTTCTTGAGCAAGACACTGAACCCCTACTTGCTCCCCGGGCGCTGAACATAGCAGCCCACTGCTCCTATGTACCATAGGATGGGTCAAATGCAGAGAACAAATTTCGTTCCCATATCTGAGAATGACAAATAAAGACCAAAAGGTCCTCTATAGAATATAGAATATAGAAAATCTGTGCGGCAATTTCATTTGAGGCCACCATTTATCCACCAGGTGTGAGTATTTCAAAATCAGTTTGTGGAATCGCAAGAGGGAGTGTCAACCTAGGTAGCAGGTAGACCAATCAGTGAGTTGTTCAGCCAAACATACATCTGGGTGTACACTTGATGGTACTAGTGGATGACCAATTGACAACGACGGACATCTTTCACCTGCACTAAACACAATGTCTGCTTTCTTTCAAGTTGCGTTATACTGATTATAATGATTTTTTGGGAGCCATGTCTAAAGAGGATTTTCTGTCTGAATCTCCCCTCATAATTGGCGTTACCCGAGCAGTGCCTGGTTCCTGGGGCTCTGGACACATGCATTCCTCTGCGCCCGGAAGCACTCAGCAATCAGCTGGAGGTTGAGATCATTGCCCTCCTCCTCCTCCTCGCCTCCCCCAGAGGCCTCCAACTCCTCTCTGAGACGGGACAGAAGACCCCAGAGAGAGCAGAATACCTCCTTCTCCACCTCCTCCCTAAGCGGAGAAAACAAGGTCAGAGATGATGTGTGAACAGAATCAGAATAGTTGGATTGGTAATATTAAAAAGCCTTCAAAAAGGACAATACTGGTCTGGGTGATCAATCAATTATAACCGTCCATCCTGACTTCACAAAAATTACATTTCCCAAGATTATTTGTCAAAATATATCATATCATATCATGACATATTCTTAGTATATTTGTTGCATATAAATTAACCTTGATGATCACCTGAAAAACCACAGTATATGTATAAGGTATGAACGCGTTACAAATAAATACAACTTCAATAAAACAATACAAAATGAAATACCATCGATGAAGCAGGGTCCATGTACCTGACTACGTAATAACTGGCAGGGTTTTCATCAGACATCATCACATTACCGGCGGAACACAGAATGACTAATGATAAAGGCTGCTTTGGATAGCAACGCACTGGTTCTTAATCGTTAATAGAAGAGATAATAAATATATTTAAACATTCTCAAACCTGTATTCATGGCGCCGCAGCATAGATGTAAACGATTTCAAGACATTTAAATTGTTAGGGCACAACTTTTCATTCAAAAGTCCGGACAAGAAGGAAGACATGTCCATGGCGCTGTCAGCGGGGGCGGCCATGTTGGTTGTTTATGGGGCGGGGCTTGGGGTTGCGTGCGCGCTTTTAGAGGCGTTGCCAATGGTCCAATCCCGAGAGAGGGCGTGGCCATTCCACGCGTTTTTTGTTTTTTGTTTTAATAGTGTGTTATACCCCAAAGCCGCCACCAGGCGCCGCCATTTGCGCCATTTAGAGTTTCAACCGAAGCCAGCTAATCATTTTGTAAACCGAATTGAACCGCCATCTGATATTTTTTGGCTGAGCCAGCTGATATTATTTGCATCAAATATTAATTCTACCGATCACATCGATCAGATAGTTGAATGATAAACGAAATCAATTATGCACACCGGATTTGCCACAGTCTCTCGAGCTCGTTGCTATGATACACAGGAGTTCTTGTATACAACTGAAGTTACTTAATTTCACCTTACATAACCAATCTTTTATGGATATACATAGACAAACACACATTTAATGAGTGGGCAATAAATACATTTTGTTCACAGTTGACACATTGTACTTGAAAATGTTTAGTAGCCTACAGATGTGAAAAAAATAAATAAAGTTGAATTTTTAAAGTTAAATCTGGTGTTTTTTGTATTACATTGCATTGCATTTTGTGGAAATATATACACATGTAAGCCATACATTGCTTGGAAATATTGAGATCTAGTGAATCAGTATAACATAGACATCTGTAAACATAAAGTGGCAGCTTCACAATGGTTAACCTAGCAATTGAAATACTTGAAACTTGTTCTGGTGACTTTCTTACTGTATTAGCAGCAATGACATGTCTCACCTTCCTATGACAAATGTACTCTTTGTAAGTCGCTTTGGATAAAAGCGTCTGCTAAATGCCCTAAATGTAAATGTAAATCTGAAAAGAGGACTTTGGTCCAGTGAGCAACAGTCCAGTCCTGTTTCTCCTTAGCCCAGGTAAGACGCTTCTGAAC
>OMKI01045847.1:0-10828 GCA_900302315.1 Phycis blennoides
TGTTTTACGGGCTTGTTTTGATGAATAGTGTTGAGTTTTAATTAATTACACAGGGCGTCGTTATCAGAATAAAGCGCTCGCGCTGGTGAAATGTGAGTTTTTCGACAGCTGACTGCTTTCACGCGCGCGTGTGTGTGTGTGTGTGTGTGTGTATGTGTGTGTGTGTGTGTTGGTATGTTTTATAAAGTGTCGTTTGGCAGGCAAAGCTGGACGAAATCCCCACGTCAGCCAGAGAGAACCCAATGATTGACGACATTAGAAATGATGAATTGGGTGAGTAATGCACAGAGGGAAAGAACGACATGGCCACAGAGACAGATAGACAGACAGACACATGCCAAGCCAGACAGATCTATACCAAGCCAGACAAACAGACAATGCCACAAGTGCCATGGACACAAACAAACTTCTATTCACCCTGTCTGTCTGCTAACAATTAGACAGCAAGTGCCATCCAACACAGACACACAGACATAATACCAAAAGGCAAACACTGACACAAACCGAGAAACCATAGGGAAATCTACTGACACACACACACACACACACACACACACATGCACAGGAGAGCGTGTTGAAGTGATTTAGCCGGCGCTGTGTGTGTTGCAGAGAACGGTGTGCCCGTGCAGAGCTCTGAGGATGAGAGTGGTCCCTGGTTCACACCCTGGAGAAGTCACCTGGGCATCCAAAAACAAGCAGGTCAGACTGTCTCTCCCCTTGTCTGTCTGTCGGCTCCTCCTCCTGTCTGACACTGAATTCAGATACATGTCATTAAAGGAAAACGCCACCGTTTCTCCATACTGAACTATGTTCTTCCCTGATCTTAGACGAGTTGATAGAAGTTAGAAGCGACCAAGCACTTCCACGTTTTCCCTATTTAAATACGGTTTCGTGAGTAGTTACACGACCCAAGTATGGTTACACAAAATGAAACTATAATGTATGGCGGAAGAACACCTGGGAGCACTTTGACGTCGGCACAGTAATATCATCACTCCTAAAAGATCCTCTCCCCCTCCCCCTCTTACTTCCGTCAATAGAACCAACGTGACCTGCACGCCGTCGCCTGCACTATCTGTAGTCGTAGTTTACGTTGGTTCTATTGACGGAAGTAACAGGGGGAGGGGTGATGATATTACTGCGCCGTCGTCGAAGTGCTCCCAGGTGTTATTCCGCCATACATTATAGTTAGTAGTAGTAATAATAACAGTAATAGTAACCGTATTTAAATAGGGAAAACGTGGAAGTGCTTGGTCGCTTCTAACTTCACCCCCGTTTGGATCCTAAGGAATATACTCGGCCAAGCTACATGCTAGCAAAGTAGCGCTGCGCGCCAGAGCGATTGAGTGCACGCACGAAGGCGAGAGAGGTATGTATCAACTCGTCTAAGATCAGGGAAGAACATAGTTCAGTATGGACAAACGGTGGCATTTTCCTTTAAGGAGCAGGTAGGGATAGACAGTGAATTCAGATACATGTCATTCAGGAGCAGGTAAGGATAGACAGTGAATTCAGATACATTTAAGCAGAAGTTAAGAGTAAGACAGTGACTTCAGATACGTGTTGCCTGGGAGTCGATCACCCTAACCACTAGACATTCTCAGAGGTCAGAGGCCCGCTGCTGTCCTCCAGTGGTCTATACCAGTGATTTTGTCATACAGACGAAGAGGGGCTAAGGTGTGTGCATAGAAATAAATGCAGCCGTAATACAGTCAGTAGAAAGTGGTGGTGCTTTAAATGTGCCCATCATAGATAATATAAACACGAATTTCCGTGACGTGATGAATAAAGTTATCTAATGTTACTGCTTTGTTCCCAGAGAGTGACGCGGCTCAGGGGGTCGATGGTCAGGGCACACCCCCGGACACGCCGGCCAATCAGCTGCTGGCCAGGTTACGGGAGACGGCCGGCTCAACAGATGCGTGGGTGAACAGGAAGGAGACGAGCGCGTCGAGGAAGGAAACAGCGCTGTCTGCTGTTTCTGCACCTGAGCGTCTCCCAGTGGAGCAGCCTGCAGGGCTCTGAGCCTGCAGGGCCCTGAGCCTGCAGGGCCCTGAGCCTGCAGGGCCCTGAGGCTGCAGGACCCTGATGCTGGGAAGGAGGACTCCTTCTAGAACTCTCTCTTGTGTTACAACCAGCGCTGCAGTAGGGGGCAGTTTTGATTCAAAGCCTCAGAAGCTTTGAATCAAAGACAAATTGAACATACAGCGAAAGCGTTCCTGGTTCCTCAAGTGTTCTCCAACAGGATTTCAGAAGAAATGGCTATATTTTTATATACTACTTTAAAAGATGAACGTGATACATGAAAGGCCGACGCCAAAATCCAAACAGTTATAAGGTTTTACATTTCCACATTTCCGTTTAAACTTTCAAACTTCATTTATTTATTTGTTCCTTTCTATGTCTATGTTATGTATAGTATTCATATTTTGGTCATTGGGGTAAAACCGTTATCATGGCTACGCCCTAGTTTTCGACAGTAACTAACATCTAACCAGCACCATGTTATATAGGGACTGATAATATTATAGTTCTATAGGGAATGATAATATTATGGTTATATAGGGAATGATAATATTATAGTTCTATCAGGAAGTCTCAGATGTATTTTTATGTGCTCTGTGCTGAATCTCTAAAACAACATAATTTGTGTATTTGGTCTTCAAAACTTACATTGTGAACTAAGAATGAACTATGAATTCATTTATAACTGTGATATGAGGCATTTACTCTGTGTGACACTGTATTCCATTACACAGCATTTATGCTACTTATATTAACTACATACACTGAATGTTTCAAACAATAAATCCATCCAGCTACTCTAAACAAGATATATACATGTGCCCTTCAGAAGACTAGTACATTATGTATAATCTATCAAAAAAAACCTTACTACCCAAACCAACCATTACCAACAAACCTGTTTAGTTTCAACCTCTGGTTTCAACCTCAAACTCGGAGAGGATGAGGTACCAGAAATTCATGGAGTCATTGGATGACTCCATTAGATGTTGCAATCAATCGCCACTTGCTTGTGAGTAAAACGTGGGTGAAGCTCTGTGGTGTTCTTGGCCAATCTGAAGGGCAGTGGGTGTGTGGATGTGCACGTTTCAGTAAACCTGACGCAACATCTTAGCTCACAACCAGACAACCGAGAGACTGAGCTTCAGAGGCCTGCAGCCATTTCCTTTGCTGGTCGCACACTAAACACGAAAGACAAAGCATAAGATGTAGTAACGCACTGTGATGTAGTAATGCACTGTGATGTAGTAACACACCGTGATGTAGTAACGCACCGTGATGTAGTAATGCACCGTGATGTAGTAACGCACCGTGCAACCTGATGTAGTAACACACTGCAAACCATGATGTAGTAACACACTGTGATGTAGTAACGCACTGTGCACCCTGATGTAGTAACACACTGTGATGTAGTAACAAACCATGATGTAGTAACGCACCATGCACCGTGATGTAGTAACGCACCGTGATGTAGTAATGCACCGTGCACCGTGATGTAGTAACGCACCGTGATGTAGTAACACGCTGTGATGTAGTAACGCACCGCGATGTAGTAACACACAGTGATGTAGTAACACACTGTGATGTAGTAACAAACCATGATGTAGTAACACACCGTGATGTAGTAACGCACCGTGCACCCTGATGTAGTAACACACCGTGATGTAGTAACACACCATGATGTAGTAACGCACCGTGATGTACTAACACACCGTGATGTAGTAATGCACCGTGATGTAGTAACGCACCGTGCAACCTGATGTAGTAACACACTGCAAACCATGATGTAGTAACACACTGTGATGTAGTAACGCACTGTGCACCCTGATGTAGTAACACACTGTGATGTAGTAACGCACCGTGATGTAGTAACACACCGTGATGTAGTAACGCACCGTGATGTAGTAACACACCGTGATGTAGTAACGCACCATGATGTAGTAACACACCGTGATGTAGTAACGCACCGTGATGTAGTAACGCACTGTGCACCCTGATGTAGTAACACACTGTGATGTAGTAACACACCGTGATGTAGTAACGCACCGTGATGTAGTAACACACCGTGATGTAGTAGCGCACCGTGATGTAGTAACCTGCACCATGATGTAGTAACACACCGTGATGTAGTAACGCACCGTGCACCCTGATGTAGTAACACACTGTGATGTAGTAACAAACCATGATGTAGTAACGCACCGTGCACCGCGATGTAGTAACGCACCGTGATGTAGTAACACACTGTGATGTAGTAGCGCACCGTGATGTAGTAAGGCACCATGATGTAGTAACGCACCGTGATGTAGTAACGCACTGTGCACCCTGATGTAGTAACACACTGTGATGTAGTAACAAACCATGATGTAGTAACACACCGTGCACCGTGATGTAGTAACGCACCGTGATGTAGTAACACACTGTGATGTAGTAGCGCACCGTGATGTAGTAAGGCACCATGATGTAGTAACACACCGTGATGTAGTAACGCACCGTGATGTAGTAACGCACTGTGATGTAGTAACACACCGTGATGTAGTAACACACTGTGATGTAGTAACGCACTGTGATGTAGTAACACACCGTGATGTAATAACACACCGTGATGTAGTAACGCACCGTGCAACCTGATGTAGTAACACACTGCAAACCATGATGTAGTAACGCACCGTGATGTAGTAACGCACTGTGCACCCTGATGTAGTAACACACTGTGATGTAGTAACAAACCATGATGTAGTAACACACCGTGATGTAGTAACGCACCGTGCACCCTGATGTAGTAACACACTGTGATGTAGTAACAAACCATGATGTAGTAACGCACCTGATGTAGTAACGCACCGTGATGTAGTAACACACCGTGATGTAGTAACACACCGTGATGTAGTAACGCACCGTGATGTAGTAACACACCGTGATGTAGTAACACACTGTGATGTAGTAACACACCGTGATGTAGTAACACACTGTGATGTAGTAACACACCGTGATGTAGTAACACACCGTGCACCGTGATGTAGTAACGCAGTCAGAGCCATGTTTTATTGCACATCTCAAAACAAAATGTGATAATCACAAGATTCATATTTATTAATGGAATGACCTTTTGACCTAATTAAAGTATTGTCTGTATGTTCTATTCAGGGTGCTGGTTAGAACATGCCCTTGAACCAGTCAAAGGCAGAGCGTTGTGAGGATGGGATTTACTCGTGTTTTGTGATGAAGAGCAGACAGACAGTGGGTCTGGGTGATCCATTCATTCAGCCATGGGTGGGAATCCGGCTGATTCATTATTGCCCCAATACATAAGGGCCAGCTGAGGCAGAGAGGATTAGTGTTAGAGTGTCAAGTGATGACCTCAAAAAGCCCTGAAGATATCCACTGATTTTCAACAGGAGCAATCCACACATGCATGTAGTCCTACACATGTTAATACTAGATAGAGATCATTGTGGCTAAAATCTCATTATTCAACAACGGATATTACTGTATGTACTAATCTGGTAATCAATCATGAAATATGTTTTTTATGCAGTAGCCTAATTGTGCAAATACATGAACAAGACAGAAGGTCGGTTTAAGATTAGTTAGTTCTAATGTAATGGGCATCTATGTGCCCAATGTAAAGGTGGATTGGTAATCCGTCTGGACAAAAAGGCCTAATCTCATGTCGACTCAAGAGATTTAGCTCCAACGGAGTGACTTGGACCACTTTTGTCACGTCATGTAAAAGTATAATAAGTCAAGTAAAGCGACCCTGTCGGGGACACGTGGTTACTTCTGTTTCTAAAGCAATACGAACATCCACTGTGTGTGACCACCACCCAACCTACACTGACGCGTGGGTACGAGTCCCGACACTCCCGACACAGTGTGTGTGTGTGTGGGAGTCCGCACGTAGTGCACGTAGTGCACTGTAGCCGCGTGTGTGTGCGTGCAGCACAGCACATAACAAGTCCCAAGGAGAGGGGGCGTGGTTCTGGGAGCGCTCATCACGCCTACTGTCTATCCCAGACGACGTCAAGGCTGCCCGTGGACATTTAGAGAATGCCCTTTGTTTTTTGTATGTATACCAAGGTTGGGTCGCTCAAAAACAGCGTATACGACGACCCCAAAATAGCCATGCATTTGTAGGCACCAACAACTCGCAATTATTCACATTACACAAGCAACTTGATCATTGCCAATTTAATAGAACTTGTAGTGCAACACCGCCCCCCCCCCCCCCATTACAGATGGTTATGGTGGGCCTTTCTCTGCTCCAACTCTGTAAACAAGTTCTGAGTGGGGTGTGTGCGCTGAGAGCCGAAATCAGCCAATGGGCGCTGGTCTGCTCCCCACGTGGTCACTTGTTTACTACAAGTCCTGCAAACCGTTTGAAGAGACACACCGGAAAACACGGACAGGAAGACCTCACTACGCCGCTCACCGAACCGAACAAAATTGCACGACTATGCGAACACCTAATAATAATATTAGTTCACGGCGCTTCGTGAAATTGTATTATTGTTCCTGGTTTTATCAAGCTATTGTGCAAAAAGCCTTTAGTTTATGATCAGATAGCGGTCGTTCCGTTCCTCCGGGAAATCCTGCTCCGGGGTTTGGCGCTCCCCCGCCAGCTCCCAGGCAGAACAGAAGCAGCAGCTCGAGTCGCAGCCGGTCACAGCGAGTCTGGGGGGTGTGCGCGCGCTGACAGAGGTGAGTGTACGAAACGCAGGGGAACTTTTGGGTTGTTTTTCTGCATAAATCTGTGGGTCTTCTGGGTTGTAACGTCAAAAAGCTGGCGGAACAGTGAAATATGACTTTGAGCGATGGAGATGCGACCTTTTGAAACGCCATTCTTTCCTCAGTTGGGGTATTTTTATGCTATTGACGAAAATGAACGGGCAGTCGTGCGTTGTGCGGTGAGCCTCTGGAGGAGGCAGCTCACATCTTCACTACGTTTACTGCACGGGTTCGGACCGCCCGATATTTAGTCAACTTTAAGAGAAAATAATTACACTTCAGGATCATGCAACACACATAACTCCAGTGTATAGTGCAATACATGTCTCCGGCTTCTTGTACCTTGATTGCATGTCATGCATGCCCTTTATGGGAGATTTCTCTGTGGCCTCTCACTTGTTGTGAAGGAAACACAATGGACAGTAAGGAGCCTTCAGCGGCTGCGCTGGCATGCGTCGCTCCGCGGCCGGCCGCCAGGGGGCGGAGCCGCCCGCCCGTCACACAGGCTGCCCGCTCCGTCAGCGTGGACATTTACGGAGTCAGGCTTCGGTTTATAGCCCGCTTTATAATGTCGAGTTAACGAATGCAATTAAAAGTACTTTTATCATCGTTTGTCTCGCAAATCGTTTAGAGTTTAGAGCCTGGAGCGAGGTCAGTTTAGATAAACGTTGAGGAGGATTATGTGTTGTATTTGATATTATTTTCATATTCTTTATTCTTTAAAAATGATCAGCAATATATGTCATGTGCAAACGTGCAGATGTTTTTTTTTGGATGATCTGAGGTTGGTAAAAAAAGCTCGTTGCCAAGCGTCCCAGCTGTGTTACTCACTCCTTACTGGAACTTTCAAAGGGGGTGTGTGTAAACGGGGGAGGGGGACGCAGGGGAGCCCAAGTCCTCACTGTTACCATTTCGCTCTCCCTCCCTTTCACTTTAATGTCCCTCACTCAACCTTTGTCTCCCCTCTCCCCCTCTCTCTGCCCCCCCCCCTCCCATCCAATCCCACCCCATCACGTCTCTCTGCTCCTAATGGGTAACAGGATAGGGGCACTCAGCCCACCAGATCCTACCCCCCTTGGGCCTAACTGTAAATTACTGCAGTGTTTTCCGTAGGACCATAGAGTCACAACACTGTCTGTGTGCCCTGAATGTCAGCCCTCATTAGGAGAGGACCACTCTGTACACGGCCCTGCAGAGTGTTGGATCTGTTCAGGCCATTCAGAAGTCAGCGCTGAGCCCCCAACCTGACGCTGTGTTCCCCTCCTTTCCTCCAGAAACCTTGTGACTCCGTCTGCCGCCTGATCATTAAGAGACTCTAGCAGGGAACCGCTTCATCAACGATACGAGCCAAGTGGACAAACTAAGTCGACGGACCAGACCAGAGCAGACCGGACCAGACCAGACCAGACCGGACCAGACAGACCATGATGCTGCCTAAGATCCGCTTGGGCAAGCGCTCGACACTAGGGGCGCTGGTGAGCACCACCTGTGTGACGGAGGGAGGGGACCACCAGGAGGGAGGAGGAGGCGGTACCCCGGTGACCGTGGCAGCCAGACCGGGGCCCCCGGCAGCGGCGGCCGTGGGGCTGATCAAACTGCACCCTGGACAGAAGGTGAGACTTGGTTGTGTGAGTTTGTCTGCGTGGACACGCTGCACGTTCCCGTGGCTTCTTGGATACTTAAAGCGCTCCGCAGTTTGGCAAAGTGTGAACGCACAAAATGAGCCGAGGGAGCGAACAAACGCAGTGCTCCCCAAGCGGCTGTCGTTTCGGCGCTCGGTCCACCTCCCAGGGTGTGCAACGTGGAAATCTCCACAGACGAGGAAACGCTGTGTCCATTACTCAGACGCACACACGAGGGCTGCAAACGTGTACACATCACCAGACATTATCACCAGAATGATGACAAGATATTGTAATCGAACATCGTTTTGGAGCAGGACAGATAAAAATATTAAAATGTTACGTAAAAAAATAAAGATTTTGTCTTTGCGCAGTCATGCATTGTTGAGAAACTCCAAGGGGTTTGTTTCCCAGCATCTGGCCGCTGGTTTGGGGAGGTAGAGGAACATCACGATGAAACACTTTGGAAGTGTTCTGATGATGACCCCAGCAAGGTCCCACCGTCAAGTCTGAAGGTCACATTCATAGCTGCATGGTGCTGCTGTGTGTCTCATAAAAACACACACCTCCATGACAGCGCATGCAGTTTAAACTCAGACTTGTTTCTTTAAGTTGGAAACATTATTGGACATTCAACAGTTTCCCGCTCCAAACGACAGACTGGGAACCCAGACCAATCAGCCCAGTGCTCCCAGTGCTGGCAGCAGCCTCCCCATTCAGCCACCATTAGGTCGCTGTCTCCACACACTGGGGGAACACCAAGAACCCCTGCCCTTGAGAATAGCCTCACTAACAAGCAATCCAACTGGACATGTCTCGCGTCTCGTAATATCCCCCCAAATTCTTAAGAAGTGTGTCCTGCAAAGCTCTCCATGGACTGTGTACCCCCCAGGTGCAGGGTGATCCTCATGTGATGTGTACCCCCCAGGTGCAGGGTGATCCTCATGTGATGTGTACCCCCCAGGTGCAGGGTGATCCTCATGTGATGTGTACAACGCCCCCAGGTGTACGTGCACTGCGGCAGCCGTGAGTGTCCTGGGGTGGTGGAGCAGCACAACCATGTGGACCACCAGGTGACGGTGTTCCTGCCCGACCAGGCCCGCCACGTGCTGCGGAAGACGGAGGACGTGTGGACCACGCCCGCCTCCGCCCGCCTCCTCCCCTCCCCGTTACCCTCCACCTCCACCTGCCCCGCCCCCACCCCCAGCCCCGCCCCCGGCCCCACCCAGCGAGCCCGGACCGTCTCCTCATGCATCGCCGTCCCCGGGAGGTGAGCGCAAACCGGAGGGGTGCCGGGTTCTAACCCTCAGGGAACACTCAGGATGGCTGCTGGTGGTCCAGCATAAAGTCATCCAAAGTTTTAGTGTAAAACTTTGGATGACTTTTGAATTGACAATGCATTGAAAAGGAGTGGACTGGCACCGCCACTCCCCCGACCCCTGAGGCGGCGCCGTGTCCTTCCTGCCCACTGGCCAGCAGCCGTCCTCACACCTTGGTGCTGTCACTGTTACCTCCAACCACAGGAGTGCAGAGGAGGTGGATATGGATGAGCTGATGGCAGCCATGGTCCTCACCAGCCTGTCCTTCAGCCCTCGGCTGCACAGCCCCAAACACACGCCAGCAGGTAGGCTCAGGGCCGCGTCGTAGGAGGGCGGGTGGTCATGGAGTCGTAGGACAATAGTCGTTCGTGTTCTTATTGTCTCTGTGTGTGTGCGTGTGCGCGCATGTGCGTGTGTGTGTGAACACCAGCCCTGGGCATGGAGGGTGCCGGCGGCGAGCTCTCAGACAGCGGCAGCAGTGGCTATTGGAGCGTCGGCCATAGCAACGGAAGCCCCGCCCCCTCGCCGCCAATCGTGGAGGCGGACGGCGGCCTGGCCACGCCCCCCGACGAGGGACTGGACATGGAGCTGGAGCAGGTCCTGTTTGAGGAGCCGGCGCCGAGGAAACGCAAGGTGAGCAGAGGGTCAGGTGTGTGGAAGGTGTAGGAGGTGTGGACCTCCTGTTTGAGGACCACTTCTCCACGACCGCTGGTCATCTCTCTCTCGCTGTCGCCCCCAGAACTCCATGAAGGTGGCCTACAGGTGTCTGTGGCCCACCTGTGGAAAGATCCTCACGTCCGTGGTGGGAATCAAGAGGCACGTACGCACGCTGCACCTGGGGTGAGGCACGCACGCACACACACACACACACACACACACACACACACAGACCAGCTCTCTTCTCGTCCATGCGGACTAGACTGGGTCTCAGTCGGTATCACTGGGTCTCACTGGGTCTCTGTCTCCCTGGGCCCGTTGCTCAGGTCTAGCGGGGAGCACGAGCGTTGCTGGCGCAGCGAGGAGGACTTCTACTACACGGAGGTCCACCAGAGGGACACTCAGGCCCGCACCCCGCCCCCCGGCCCCCTGCTCAGCTTCAGCCCCGTCACACCGCCCTGCGCGCCCTGGGCGGCCCCC
>OMKI01045848.1:0-17782 GCA_900302315.1 Phycis blennoides
GCTATCATCTTCCTATCTATATCGTCTGATAAAGACATGACACAGTGAGCGTGTGACTGATGTGCATTAAGCACACACACACACACACAGACACACTCACACTCACACACACACACACACGCACACACACACACACACACACACACACACACACTCACCAAACAACAAGGCAGTGGTAACATTCTATGAGCACTCACCGATACTGTTTACATGACCACGAAACTTTTGGTCAATTAATTTAACTGATCTGAGAGGTTAAGTCTGAGATCGCAATTCCTTACAGCAGTTTATCACCAATGTGTATAGCAAGCCTGCCAAAGTCACTTTAGCGTTGTTCAAGCATTGTAAACATGCTATTGGTGTAGTCATCAGTGAACGACACAATATACAATGCAACATAGCCACTGTCAGCTTCAGACACTAACACTAAGAAGGCCCCGTACTGTCTGTGTGTATGATGATGTGTGACTGACAGACTCCAGGGTTCCATTGATATGGGAAGTGGAGGAGAAGGTGAACGTGAGGTCAGGCACAGCACTGCACTGTTGTTCTCAGCATAGTGCCATGCAGCCTGGCTGCAGAGGTGTTGGTGGTCTGGTTCGACTGTGGAAAACAGTCGTCTGACCTTTGTATCCAGAATCTCCTTAAATAGACAGGTTCATTGTGTTTACTTGGATATCGGTCCAGAATAGGAATGAATAGGAGTCGAGCTCCGCTGCTGATGTGTCCGAGGGTTTGCTCGTCTTCAAACGTGGAGCTTCTATGTTGATTTTGGCTCACCCAGTGATCTATATTAATGTGTGTGTGTGGTTGTGTGTGTGTGTGCGCACGCATGCTTGTGTATCTGCCATTTGAGTGTCTTCACATGTACTGTATGTCTCTGTCTTCTTGTATGTGTATCTGTGTGTATATGTGTGTGTGTGTGTGTGTGTGTGTGTGTGTGTGTGTGTGTGTGTGTGTGTGTGTGTGTGTGTGTGTGTGTGTGTGTGTGTGTGTGTGTGTGTGTGTGTGTGTGTGTGTGTGTGTGTGTGTGTGTGTGTGTGTGTGATCCTCTGTGTGTGTGTGTTGTGTGTGTGTGTGTGTGTGTGTGTGTGTGGTATGTGTATGTGTGTGTGTGTGTGTGTGTGTGTGCATGTATGCTCGTCTGTGTGTGTGTGTGTGTGTGTCCCACGTCAGGGGGATGAGGTGGTCTTGCAGAGTACATTCACCTCTGAGCAGGAGCAGCTGAAGCTGTGTCTGGCGGCAGAAGGCTTTGGCTGCAGACTCTGCCGCCTGGAGTCCACCTCCAACTGCAAGGTGAGGACACGCAGACCAAAAGCCACTCCCGCCTCCGTCAGAGACACGCCAGGAGGGATGATGCAGACTATGCAGTGCTTCCCTCCAGGAAGAAAACAAAATCTATTCATTTTAGGAAAATTAATAGAGAAAGTAAAGCTGCATCAAGCAGATAAGAAATGAATCACTCCACGCATTGACCCATTCATTGGGAAATGTGTTACTTTTTAATAGCTTATTAGTAAAGATTTATTGTTAGTAGAGATTTATATTTGACTGCGCCACCAGCTGTTATTAGTGATTTTTATTATTAATAATAGTGAATCATTCATCAGTAGTCAATTAATAGTTAATGGGTTGTATAGTTGTGTACTTACAGAGATAGTCAGGTTATTTTTGTATTAACCTACCTTCCTTTGTGGTTTTCTATCTATTTTCCAGAATGTTCCACCGGACCTCTCTGTGTGTGTATTTGTTCTGGCCCAGTGCCTCTCTGTCCGAGCGCTTCAAGAGATGCTGGCCTCCAGGGAGGACCCCACCACAGGGGTAATATTGTCTCTTCACTCTCCTTTTATTCTCTTGTCTTTTCCTCTCTCATTTCCATTTCTTTCCTCTTCTCTTTTCCTCCCTCCTCCATCTTTCCCTATTTGATCTCTTCTTTTCATCTCTCCTCTCCTCTTCACTGTGTTATATTGTCTTAATAATCCGTAAATGCTCTCTTGGTACAGTTATGACCATTGTTTTTCCAGGAAGTCCCAGACTGTCATCGCACGCTGTTGTATGGCCAGGCAGTGTTGTTCCAGCATTCATACAGTGGCATGGTGAGGCAAATATATATATACTGTATTATTTATATATATATATATATTTGGAGAGCAATCATTATTTAATTCATTGCATTTAAAATCCTATACTACATGGATACTTGTAATAACTACCAACTGATTTGACTCTTTATTTTTACACACAGTATCTTAGCTGTTTGTCCTCCTGTCTGTCTTCAACTGATAAGCTTGCATTTGATGTTGGTCTGCAAGAAGATAAAGAAGGTACTGTTTTTATTGAGATAAAGTATTTCAAACTGGATAATCATGGCACTTATCACGTCACTGAGGATTTTTATACTCGGCTGCAGCATAGTTACCTGTGTGTGTGCGTGTGTGTGTTAGGTGAGTCATGCTGGTGGACTGTCCACCCAGCATCCATGCAGAGGTCAGAGGGTGAGAAAGTGCGTGTTGGCGACGACCTCATTCTGGTCAGTGTCTCCTCAGAGAGATACCTGGTAAGTGGAAGCATTTCTAGAGGTCAAATGTCTTTTTAATGTAATGTCTTTTGAGAGGTCAAAAACCACCGCTTCTATTCCTACGCTTTATACTTTTTACTGAAACACTACAGAAATACCTAGCTTCATGCAGCTCCAGGCTCAATTGAAAGTATATTATGCTTTATAATTGTCAAGCTTGATGTATATGTAACGGGTAACAAACATGTGGTAAACCAGCAAACAGCGTTTTCTGGACCAAAGGCACTTTGTCAGGTGAACCAGGAAACCGCTGTCAGGAGCAGAGGTGAACACTTAAAAAGAAGAGCTAACTCTGTTAAAAGTCAACCCTGAACCTGTAGTGTTATAAACAGGGCTGCCGCGGTGGAGAACTTTCCTTCCCGTGGTAATGTAACGCGTCGAGAGGACGGTAAGTTTCCAAAGACGTGGCTTCGAAAGTATGAGAGATCAAATCATCGACTTCAAAGCATAACAAAACCCGAAATGCGGTCTGTTTCATTGTGCCAAGTACTGCTGAACCTCCACAACAGGACTAGAGCTGGAGCACGTGAGGGGGAAAGACACAGGACACGTCTGCATGAAGGACCACCAGAAAAGGAAGCGCAATGCAGCAGGCTAAATGTCTATTGGTGTTCATTGAATGACCACCCTGTTATTATCAGTGAATGTAGTAGCATTTTGATATAATTTGCCCCTTTTGAATATCGAAACAGCTGCGCTGCGTTCATTGTTAAAACCCCAATGGCTGGTTTGCCTGCTAGCTTATGTTAGAGTTTGTATTTGTAAGTGCGCTGATCATCATCACATGATCAGCGCTTTGAGCCGAGCTGTGTGTGACTCTGTCGTGGCAGCGTTGTGATGTGCCCTGCATTCTTCAGGTGTTTTTTCACAAAAGTTTAAATATGTTCGACGTTGGGTGCTGGGTACGGGGCAGGTCATCAGTGAAAGAGGAGATGTAGCAAAATGTGTATGCTGATTTTGTGTAGGGATAACACTTCTTTAAAAAATGTAAGCGATTGTGAACGCAAAATGGATATAACATTACAATTGCTGTTTGGACGTATTTACAGCTAGCAGGAAAACAACTGTGGCCAGTTGAGCTCTGGTGTAAGTGTAATGCACATAGACTCTATAATACAGGTACAACTGACTTTCAATATGTGGACCTTGGTTGAAACTATTGGGGACTTAAAAAAATTTAAAAGAAAAAAAATGCCAATGAAATGAGTACACGAGTACGATCTATTCATTATGCTATGGGCCAAAAGTTTTTAAACCGAGCGAGACTTGTCTAAGTAGGGTAATTGCACATTAGACATAGAACAAAAAAATACCAAGATCACAACTTGGAATGTGCTTTTGGGACTTCAGATAACGTGACTGACACCATCCCATTGGTGCGTTTCAAGTTTGGATGGGTTGAGCAGAGTGCTTTGTCGCGTGATTCAGATTGCCCATACGATTCAGATGTGGCAATGGTCTTTTGTTTCCCCCACAGCACCTGTCTTACGGCAGCGCGGTGGACGACAGGCAGACTGGAAGGGTGCTGGTGGACAACAGGCAGACTGGAAGGGTGCTGGTGGACAACAGGCAGACTGCAAGGGTGCTGGTGGACAACAGGCAGACTGCAAGGGTGCTGGTGGACGCAGCCTTCCAGCAGACTCTGTGGAGCGTGGCGCCCGTCTGCTCCGGTGGTGGAGTTGCCCAAGGCACGCTTCTCCCACTTTTAGTGTTTTTTCCTTAGCTCCTCCGACAGAAACACACTTTTGATTGACGAATCAATAGTCCGAGCGAGTCGCTCTGTTGCTGAACATCTGCAGTCTGTGATTCAAGCAAGCTAATTGCTCCGCCGCTATTTCGCTAAATTGGCAAGCACAAGTTGTGCAAGTACTTTTCACATGGAAATGTCCTCCACTATAATTATGCATTTTGCAGAGTTTGATGATGCCTTACTGAGGTTATCATTCCGCAGATTGTTCTAATCAGTACTAGGTTTAAATGTGTCATTATTACTCTTCACCTAGATCGCAATTATTGCAACAGATATTAAATGTAACAGTTTTAAATGATGTGACTTTACAGATGGTGTGTGGGAGAATCTTATTGGAGGCAGTGACACAAATGCACCTGTTAGTCTTGGTTTACGTGTGGTTCTTTGTCTCTCGTGGTACGTGTAGGCCACCTGAAATCTGTAGACTGACATGGTCCTGACTATGCTCTCTGGTGGTACCTGTAAGGTACCTGAAAGCTTTAGCCTGACTATGCTCTCTGGTGGTACCTGTAGGTACCTGAAAGCTTTAGCCTGACTATGCTCTCTGGTGGTACCTGTAGGCTACCTGAAAGCTTTAGCCTGACTATGCTCTCTGGTGGTACCTGTAAGGTACCTGAAAGCTTTAGCCTGACTATGCTCTCTGGTGGTACCTGTAGGTTACCTGAAAGCTTTAGCCTGACTATGCTCTCTGGTGGTACCTGTAAGGTACCTGAAAGCTTTAGCCTGACTATGCTCTCTGGTGGTACCTGTAAGGTACCTGAAAGCTTTAGCGTGACTCTGCTCTCTGGTGGTACCTGTAGGCTACCTGAAAGGAGGAGACACACTGCGGCTGCTCCACGGGCACAGCGACGCCTGCCTCACCCTGCCCTCCAGAGAGCATGGAGAGGAGCTGCAGAGGTCAGTCCGGAGGCTAACGTCAAAGCTAATGTCAAAATGTCAAAGTTGAACGCTTTATTCCTCTCCCATTCACACTAAATACAATACCCTGTCAGCAAGGACATTTCAAGCAATTGTGTGTGTCCACGGTGTGTGTGTGTGTGTGTGTGTGTGTGTGTGTGTGTGTGTGTGTGTGTGTGTGTGTGTGTGTGTGTGTGTGTGTGTGTGTGCCTGTGTGTGTGTTTGTGTGCGTCAATCTAGAACAATCCATTATGGGATTGGCTCAGTGTCCAGCCAGGCCTGTTCCCTCTGGAGACTGGAGATCCTGCGTGTCATGTAAGTAGCATATACATCGATAACACTGATTATCGTTTGCCTATGCGATGCTATGCAGGCACACACATGGAGGTTCAGTCTGTTTCGGTTCAAACTTTGTGATAGCGACATAGGAGTAACGTTCTTACACGTATTTAATGGGACTTTTTTCTGTCTGCTAAAAAAGTCAACTAAATATTGGACAACAATTGAAGAAAAGGTAAATGGGTTTATCTGAGCTTTCAGTGTTTACTGGTTTTTTATCATTTTGTGCATGTACAGGGAAGCATTAAATATGTATAGTTTTGTCCAGAAAGAATAGAACAGTGTTATATTATTCTGTTGAAAATGAATGTACGAGCCATTTCTTGCCCTAGGATCAAGTCTGTTATTGCATCTGTTACTTTTTTTGTTTGAGAAATTCTGAAGATTGCGCCGCATTGCTTTTTCCCCGCACTGCGAAGCAGCAGGCACTGTGGACGGTTGTTAAACACGTTTAATCACTAGAATCTACTTTTAGAGATATTTACATATATTATTTGAACGTGCTGTTCTTGTGTTCAAATAGGAAATACTTCTTTTCTAGCTTTCTGCAACCACCCCACTTTTAACAAGCCCCATATGAACCATGTTGACATACAGTAGCATTCGCCTTGCGAGGCAGCCTGCAACCATTACATTACATTACATTACATTACAACCATTACATTACATTACATTACATTACAGCCCGCAACCATTACATTACATCACGTTACATTACAGCAACCGCTGAGAGGGGAGCAAATAAACAAGCCCCATTGAATTGATTAGTAGTATTACAAAAGCGGCAGCGTGTGAAAACACCAATGGTTATGTTTTGAAATGCATTTCAAAGTGAGTGCACTGCAGTAAACCAGAGCTAACGCGCAGTAACACAACACCGTGTGTCTGTTGCTGTGTTCCTCTGCAGGTGGAGCGGGAGCCACGCCCGCTGGGGCCAGCCCTTCCGCCTCCGTCACCTGACCACCGGGAGGTACTTGGGGCTGACGGAGGAAGGCGGCCTTCACCTGGTGGAGCGTGACAGAGCCGACGTCGGCACCACCTCTTTCTGCTTCCAACCGTCAAAGGTCAGATGTCACGCGCTCGGTGATACATTGAGTCATTTCTCCATGCAGTTGGGATTCCAGTGTTTGAATTGTTTGCTTTACCGTCTTGCCTTTTTTTAGCATAGCATTTTAAGATTACTGTTGTGTATTGCTTATCCCTTTTATATTTGCTGCAGAAAAACTTGTTTCCTATGTAATCTATAAATGTAAAGTAAATCTCTCTGTCTGTCCGTCTGTCTGTCTATGTAGGAAAAGTTTCAGCCGTGCTCTAAGAAGGATGTTGATGGCATGGGCACAGCAGAGATCAAGTATGGAGATTCTATCTGCTACATCCAGCACGTCGGCTCCGGCCTGTGGCTCACCTACCAGGCGGTGGACGGGAAGTGTGCCCGCATGGGGTCTGCTCAGCGCAAGGTAGACCACTGCTGTTCTGGTTGATTGGTGATTTTTGGTGTTTTTTTTTATTGTTTTGGTGACTCGTGTGAACGTTCTTGTCAAATACCATGTGTCTTTTCGTTGTTCACAAATCAATTTTATAGTTAGAGTTTATGAAGCAAAATGCAGATGTGGTCTTCAATTATTTGAAAGTGAATAGGTTAAAAGGGATACCTGTAAATTGGCATTTCCCAAATTGAGACGAGTTATTTAATTCCAAAATTCATCACTGTGTGTCCTGAAGGGGAGTTCACTGAGTTCACTCTCCGCTATCCGCTTCCCTTGGTTGCAGTAGCCTAGCTCCTGTTCCTGTGAGGGGAATACTCTATGAATTCCTTTCCAATGTTTTCCCGATAGTCGCTTATTAAAAACAGAGTGCCAGTGACAACACAACAAGACTGTTGTATTTTCGGTGCTTCAGTCTACGGAGAGAGGGTAGTGTCAGTGGTGCATCACCGGTAGCCCAATAACTGCAGCGCCGGAAATAGTGCCAGATGATCTGTTCGTTCACAGACAAACTACAACCCGGCAATCCTTCCCCTCTGTGCACACTATTAATTAAACAGCCCATGTGAATCTGAGTAAGACTGATATCTTATGGTGCATCCCTTATAGAGACACGTTTGTGGTTCTATTTCCTTTGCTTGGAGTCTGTTGTGTAGAGGAGATGTTTCTAGTGTTGTGATTGAGATTTGCAGCACGCAAATCTCAAGTTATACTCACACACAAGGTGCTGTATGTAGCATTAGGTGCCATCCAGTGGAGCAGACCTGGCAGATATTGAATCTAATATTCATTTATGTGTTTTAATTAGTGTTTAATCCCATGCAAAAAGGAGTTGTTGTGTTTTCATTACCTTAGAATGGTCAAATGCCTAGAGAGGAAGTATTAAAAGAATGAACGATCATAATCGCTGCCTTAGTTGGCTATGACCTATTTAAGATAAGATAAGATAAGATAGTCCTTTATTAATCCCCCGTAGGAGAAATTCACAAAGTGACCAGCAGTGCAGAAAGGAATACAAAATACAGAATACAAAATAAATTTTAGTAAAAAACAGAATTAAACATACCCTATACTATGTACATACAATCAGCTTGTGCTAAAGTGACGTAGTGGGATGACAATGAATTTGTCATTAAGAGTTTATCAAGAGTTACAATGTGCAGATGTGCAAAATGTGCAAAAATGTCGGGGGTTTCAATGTGCAAACATGTAGTTACCCGTGTGCAAGAGACAGATAAGTGAATTATGATAAATTGATAGTGGCAGCAGTCAAAAACAACAACAACAACAACAACAGCAGTCAACAGCAGCAAAACAGTCCGAGGTATGGGGTGTGGGGTTAGTCCATGGGACGTTGGACATGGGACACGGGACCGTGTCCATAGTCCCATGGGACATTTACAGCCTAAATAACTGATAACTGACTATTCAGTTGGTCGTATTCTGCAACCTCACCACTGGACGCCACTGAATCCTCCTCGCCGCACCTTTATGAGCAGTCGTGACGGTGTGTGGGCATCGGGCAGCTCTAACCAGGGCTCCTTCGCAGGCCATTCTGCACAGCGAGGGGCACGTGGACGACGGGCTGACGCTGTCCCGCTCCCAGAGGGAGGAGTCTGGCACCGCCAGGCTCATCCGCACCGCCGTCTGCCTCTTCACCGCCTTCGTCAGGTTCAGCACTTCTCTATGCTCGCCTCCCGTAGTCTCAGCACAGAGAGTTCTCATCCATCTGTTGTTGGATGGATGTTGAATTGTGACACAGTGGACCGCTATGCATACTTATTAACAAGTGGCGCTGGGTGATTATAGTGGCTGACAAAATATTATTTCATAGGCTTATGATTAATAAAAAATAAACACGACAACAAGGAATTGATTTCTCTCGACTTTCCAAAACAAACTTATGGACGTTCTGCCTGTGTTGGCCTACATCATTTATAACGGTGTGTAGTCACGATGTCTGGAGCATTGTCATGCAACGTCATTCATAATGCAATTTAATTTTACATGCACTTTGTCGCGTGTCTTGTTTTTCTAGGAAACTGGAGGGTCTCGATCAACAAGAGAACGTCTCCTCCGTGAATCTCCGGCTGGAGACGGTGCGCCTGTGTCTCCGGGATCTGATGCGCTTCTTCACGCCACCGGAGGAGGGACTGGGACACGAGGCTTACCAGAACGGCCTGAAAACCTTGAAGAAAAGGCAGAGCCTGTTTCAGGAGGAGGTGCACAGAGTGGACATTATTCATTTCACTTGCCGTGATCATGCCAGCAGTCTTTCAACAAGCTGAACATGTCGCGCGTCCGTGTTGCATTTTGCATTGCAATGTGTTATTTTGCATTTAGTCTGATCCTTTTCTATCGTGTTTTGTCAAATTGTGTTGCGTTTACATCGTGTATCGTATTATCATATTTTGTGTGTTTTTGTGCTGTGCTGTGTTTTGTGTTACGATATTTGCGTTGTTTTGTGCTTGTTGTGTGTGTCATGTGTTGTTATTGTTACGATGTGCTTGGTGTAACTGTGTGTTATTGTTGTGTGTGTGTGTGTGTCCCTGCTGGCGCTCAGGGCGTGGTGAACCTGGTGGTGGACTGCCTGGATCGGCTCCACCTCTACAGCAGCGCCTCTCATTTCGCAGAGTGTGCGGGAGGCAGCGGGGCTGGGGAGGACTGGGAAAACCTCCTCACTTCCTTCTATCAACTGCTGGGTCAGAACGAACAGAAGCTACACACTGGGATATCACTGTGCTGAGGACCAGTCACCATACATGACTTTACCAATTATGGTCATATAGTTGTACCATAATCATGTTTATAAAACCCTATCTACTGCCATCAGATTAAAAAAAAAAATAGCGACAATGATGGCTGCAGTGAAAAGTAACGATACCAACTCAAATGATTTCGGGGGATCTCTTCCCTGCACGCGGTCGATGAACGCGAAAGTGAAGTTTGATTGCGTTGTCGTTCCTTTGTGTATCGCTATGGCTCATGTCTGCTGCATGGCGCTCCTCTCCAGCCTCTCTGATCAGGGGCAACCGCAGGAGCTGTGCCCAGTTCTCCTCCTCCCTGGACTGGCTGGTGGAGAGGCTGGATCGAACGGAGGCCTCCACGGGTTTGTGAACGAATCCTTAACCGTTTGTCGTTTACGTAACGCTTCAAGGAACGCATTGTTTGTCTTTATTTGGGTTAGGCTGTGGATTTCAACGTTATCGTTTGGCGTTGAGCTGATGCAGGCAACTCCCGGTGAACACATTTTGCATTAGTCAAAGCAGCTTCACGCTTGGTGTGGAGTGCAGAAAATCATGAAACGGGCTGCCAAACAAGCAAGAATATGTGTATTTCCTTCCCTGTTCCTTTGGAGTTCTTTTGACAGGCATCACTCACGATCAAACCCCACCATAGACAGGCGACATCAAGTCCTGATGTTGGCTCAGTGGGCTGTAACTAGCAGTCATTATCTGTGTAATGAATACAAAAAAAACAACCGCAGCGCCCGGGGAGCTCCCTGTAATAGGCACACTCCTGTCTGTCATCTAAAGGTGTCTTGGAGGTTCTGCACTGCATGTTACTGGAGAGCCCAGAGGCACTTAATGTCATTAAAGAGGGACACATTCAATCCATCATTTCCCTCCTGGATAAACACGGACGAAATCACAAGGTAATGCATGAATACATTACCGTGGGTTTGAGGGCGAGAGAGGGGAGAGAGAAAAAAACAATTAACCGATAGGTAATTGGTTTGTGTCAATATCCCTTTTCTGTTGCATCACAGTCCTCAATGGGTTTCTTATACAAGAATTCACATACAAGAATATGCACTATGGATAGGCATTGGGTTTGTGTGTAGCTACTTTTGTAATCTTCAGTATTTTCAATTCAGTACATTTTCTCACCGGTTCAGACTGGTGTGAAAGTCTCTCTTTCGGCAGTGCCGTGGCCCCAGTCTGTTCCCCTCAATCCACGGTCCCGTAACCCTGTCCAACCCCGTTCGGTTGTGCGACAACCTGTGACGGGACCCCCCCCTTCAGGTGCTGGAGGTCCTGTCGTCCCTGTCCCTGTGCCACGGCATGGCGGTGCGCTCCAACCAGAACCTCATCTGTCACAGTCTGCTCCCCGAGCGGGACCTGCTGCTACAGAGCCGGCTGGTCAACCAGGTCACCAGGTAGAGCAGCCTGCCCCCCCCCCTCTCTGGCGCTGTGTCGTGATATTCGCCGTTTCTCTACCCTGCCGCGTTGAAACCCCCGGTGGCAACGTGTTTAGGTTTTTGTTCTTCTGCCTTGTCTACCTCCCCCACCGTCTGCGACAAAGCATGAGGCCCAACATATTCCTGGCCCTGGGGGACGGCTCGGCGCAGCACCGCAGGTGGTACTACGAGCTGGCAGTGGACCGCGTGGAGCCCTTCCTCACGGCCGAGCCCACCCACCTCCGCGTGGGCTGGGCCTGCACCGAGGGCTACCGGCCCTGGCCCACGGCCGGGGAGGGCTGCGGGGGCAACGGGCTGGGAGATGACCTCTACTCCTACGGCTTTGACGGGCTTCACCTCTGGTCAGGTGGGGGGGGTATAAGAGCACGGTGTTCATGATAGATCCAATTTGAGAGTGTAGAGCGAAATTAAGCATTTAGTGACACCAGTCGATGCTCCCTCAAATGCCGCAGTCACTTCACAGTACGATTTCATCAGCGTTGTTTCAAAATTCAATCTAAATTGCAATCTATATGGCGAAGACACTGACGCGATTTATCGGTGACCATTACCCGAGTATTTTATGGTTGATGTAACCCCCCGCCCTCCCGCACCTCCCATGGTGGCCCGTGCAGGCTGTGTGAGCCGCCGGGTGCGTTCTCCCTTCCCTCACCTGCTGAGGGACGAGGATGTGGTCAGCTGCTGCCTGGACCTCGTGGCGCCCTCCATCTCCTTCCGGGTCAACGGGCTGCCCGTGCAGGGCATGCTGGAGAACTTCAACACGGACGGTCTGATGTACCCCGCGGTCAGCTTCTCCGCCGGAGTAACGTGAGTATGAATGACGTGCGTCCATTCCTGATGGTGCGGTACACCCCCCCCATCACCTTATTCTAGTTAGCGCGCCTGCTTTTTTCATAATGCTATTTATAGTAAGGTTATAGCCCCTCTTGACCCATTCTTGCTCCAGTGATGAAGCACTGCATTCTGATGCGAGCGCATTTCTAATACACTGTATATAATTGAGTATGCTAACACAACCGTTTTATCAATGCCGCGGCGCTCACGCTCCTTCTCCTTCCTGTCCGACCTCTGACCCGCCAGGGTGCGCTTCCTGTTCGGGGGGCGACACGGCGAGTTCCGCTTCCTGCCCCCGCCGGGCTTCGCCCCGTGCTCGGAGGCCCTGCTCCCCGGGGGGGCCAAGCTGAAGGTGGAGCCCTGCCAGCGCTACACCCTGGACCTCGAGGACGGGAGGCGGGAGCTCCTGGGCCCCTCGGTGGCCCTGCTGCCGCCCACCTTCACCCCAACACCCGTGGACATCAGCAAGGTACGCGTGGGTGCCTCGAACCCACAGGTGGTGGTGGAGGGGGGGAATGTTAATCTTATGGATCTATGTTTAGGTACAGTGCATCTTTTACATGGTTTGGGGTTTCAAGTATAGGTTGCGTGAATCAGACACAGTTCAGACTACGTAGCGCTTTCATTCTTTGAATTGTTTTTAACAGCTTCCCTCAAATAAATGTCTATAGGTGGAACTGCCCGCACAACTGGAACACATCCGGCAAAGACTGGCTGAGAATATCCATGAACTCTGGTCAATGGACAAGATAGGACTGGGCTGGACGTACGGACCTGTAAGAGCACAGCGATTAGCAGCACTATGGAAGCAGTAATGCATAGTACTACAGACCCTTCTGTCTTTAATTCACATGTTCTCATGATGTCCCTAACAACTGCGTAACGTCCATGAACTCAGGATTGCTGAGTAGTAATAGAACTGCATGCCCACTGTTTCTATTTCTGTATCTCCTCCTTCTAGTAACAACGGATGCCACTGTAATCACGCTTGCCACATGCTACATGCAAATGTCCCAAGTCAATATAGTTAATCTAATGAACTTCCCTCTCTGTCTGGGGCCTTCATCTTCTGCACTAACCACATTTGGTCTGGCGCGGCTTCTCAACGATGTCAGGGTGAGGTTGTGTTTGCTGTGTTTGGTCTACAGACGAGAGATGAGAGTAAGATGTTTGACCCCTGCCTGGTGGAGTTCCCCAAGCTTCCCGAGAAGGAGAAGAACCAGAATCTTCAAATGGCTCAGATCACGATCAAGTGCGTTTTTCAATCCTTCGGTCAAAGAGTTTAAGATGAAACTCTCATGCAGTTTTTCTGCATTTCTGATGGTTACACTTGTTGATTGTTCGGCTTTTGGATGTTTCCATTTGTTCAATGGAATTTTCCAATGACGTTTCGTCTAATGGATGCCTCCTCGTTGAGAAAGCGACCTCAAGGCACACACGGCATCGGCATCGTGGCCACGCTCGGTGTGCCAGCGTTGTCTGATGAAACGTTATGTCACCTCAAGGACTCTCCTCGCTCTTGGTTTCCACATCGGGCTCGCCGACGACCACGCAGAGAAACACCTTCAGTACATACGGCTGTCCTCAAAGTAGGTATTACGGCGCGACACACGCAAATCGTCCGTTGTCATGATAGAGCGCACCCTGAACCGTTTCCAGAAAAAAAACCAGACACTCATGAGTTAGTGCTTTTTGTCAGTAAGTGGCTGACAAAACAGAGGTTTATTTTTCGTTGGATGCGCTGCCACTCGGGATGACGGCAGTTCGTCCTTGTTAAAATGAATGGCATCTGAGAACGTCAAAATGCAATACTCATACTTCACCTCAAAACAGACAGGCGGCAGACTCAATGCCATCCTTCAGTCTGGCAGCTAGGATCCAGACGTATTGATTCCCCTCTAATAGATGCTGATTTCTTGTCAATCTGAGATATGAGCAGCCCGGCGGATACAGGCCTGCCCCGTTAGACCTGAGCCGCATGGTGCTGTGCCCGGCCCTGGAGACGGCTGTGGGCTCCCTGGCGGAGAACGAGCACAACGCCTGGGCCCAGGAGCTCATCAGACAGGGCTGGACCTATGGAGCTCAGCAGGTACAGGATGCACACCGGACCGGTGCTGCGGCACACTTGGGTGTCAATGTAGCATTCGTTGGGGTGATTTGGGGTAACAGCAGCAGGCAATAGTTAAATCATGAATAGTCAATTTAGAACACGTACAAATAACGTTACAAAGGAATCAAAAACAAACAAATTACAATATTTTCTTAACAATAATAGTATGACTTACGTAGGTGTGGTGCAAATTGCAAAGGGTAGTTGTGTGGTTAGTCTCATCCAAAATTTAAATGTAGAGATGATTAGTTATAGATAGTTATGAGTAGGGTTTCTTATAGTGGACCGTGGAGTAAATCATAGTTACTTGAAAGTAGTGGAAAGGACTTGTTCAAAGTTGTTTCACCAGATACATTTTCACATGTTTACAGTAGTTGTCCCTCTAAGTGACTGCTTGTGTGGTGTCCAGGACATCAAGGCCAGGAGAAGTCCCCAGCTGGTGCCCTACAGCCTGCTAGAGGATCAGAGCAGAGCAGCAGGCAGAGACAGCGCCAGGGAGGCGGTGTGCGCCCTGCTGGCCCACGGATACAGCCTGGAACCCCTCGACCTGGAGCCCAGTAGGACCCTTCAGAGAGTAGATGTTGTGTTGGCAACAGTGATGGTCGCGTAAGCACGGCCTGACAAGCAGCGTTTACAAATGGGCAATTTATTACGATATATTATCACCAATCACCGATGATATATTATAATTATAAAATCCTGTATTTTCAACCATATTATTTTTCATAATTATGTACTTTACACTATTATTGCAAATAATGTATTATTTACAAAATTACCAGTTTTCATTTTCCAGTAGAAATGGAAAGTACATGTTATTCACCATGTTGGCGTCGTAATGACTCGTATGCATTTATTTCATGTTAGAATTACGTCGCCCGTGCTTTCGCCTTTGCCATCGCAGCCGCGCCGACAGACCCGCGCCGCCTGGCCTCCGGCGAGAAGGGCCGCGTGTTCCGCGCCGACCGGCGCTACGCGGTCACCGAGGGCCGCTGGTACTTTGAGCTGGAGGTGCTGACGGCCGGGGACATGCGGGTGGGCTGGGCGCGGCCCGGCTGCTCCCCCGACCGGGAGCTGGGCTCCGACGACCTGGCCTACGCGTTCGACGGCTCCACGGTGGGCCGCGGCGTCCTCGTGACGTCTTTTTTCCCCGAAAGGATCCGTATTTGGTAGACAGTCCCCGCGCGCCGCGTAATCCACATTGTGTTGTGCCCTCCGCTCTGAGTCACTGTGGTATGTGGAGGAAAAAAAATATATAAGCGAGACGATCCCGTTGCGAAGAAGAAGCGGCGGCTGCTGTGAAAAAAGTTAGAAAAAACGTCGATGAAGGCACAAAGTAAGGTTTTTTGGGGGGATCGTTACTCTTAACTCCAGGCCCAGTGGTACCACCAGGGGGGCGAGCCGCTGGGGTGTCCCTGGAACCGGGGCGACGTGGTGGGCTGCCTGCTGGACATGGCCCAGCGCACCATGATGGTCAGCCTCAACGGGGAGGTGCTGCTCAACCACCTGGGCTCGGAGCTGGCTGCCAAAGGCTTTGACGTCGGAGACGGTGCGCGACCGGTTGTGGACGGCATCGATTACTTGCTCACAAATAGCCATGTACCCCTTCCCCTGTTTATAGGTTTTGAACGTTTGGGCTGGAACGCTGAAACTGTGGTCGGGTTTCACGTTGTACGGCAGAAACTTTTAACACCACCAAAAGCTCAGCATACTTCCAATGCGCCACGCATATCGGTATATTTCATGTCCCGGGAGACAGAGAGAGCTTAAAGTGTCTGCTACCCCACTGTGCCTCTCTTCTTCCTTATCGTCATGCCCCTGGTCTGCCCTCGCAGGCCTGCTGCCCGCGGTGAGCGTGGGGGTGAACCAGTCGGGGAGGCTGAACCTGGGGAGGCAGGGGGCCACGCTGCGCTGCTTTGCCCTGTGTGGCCTCCAGGAGGGCTACCAGCCCTTTGCCGTCAACATGGCCAGAGAGCCGGCCCTCTGGATGAGCTGGAGGCAGCCGCAGTTTACCTCCGTCACGCCACACCACCGCGACCTGATGGTGAGTCCGAGAGTCCGAGACTTGGGTCTGCGCAGTTGTCGTACTTGAGCGTCCTGCAAAACGAGGACTGTTTCCAGTCATTTCCAGCACTTGAGTTTCTGTTTACATACTGGCATGAGTTGAATTTGATATGTAGTCGACGTCACTTATATTTACTTTACCTTACAAACATCATGCAAGTGAACGATGTCTTGAGGAAAAGCATTGTGAATTCCCACATCATTTCGACCGCCGCCATGGGGAATCATTACACATGCGTGTGTGTATTACACATGCGTGTGTGTGCATTACACGACGCTCTTCAAGGTCACCAGAGACAGCGGGAAGGCCGATGCCTCCCCGAGCCTGAGGGTGACCCAGCGTGCCGTGACGTCGCCCCACGCCGGCGGCGGTGAGATGGGCTTCTACCGACTCAGCATGTCCGTCCAGACCGCCGCGGTGCTCGCCAGTCCTTCCGGGGCCGCCCTCCAGGGCACCACCAGTCCAAGTAATTATTACTCAAACTCCAATTGTGTTCTACCTCGGTTAACATGGGAATAGCATTCAGCGAAAAACGAAGCGGAAATAAAAAACTACCAGTTTAGGCATGGGTAGGTGCAGGATGGGTAGATACATGTAAACCGCTGATGGCAGGTTAGCTTCAACCTGTCAATACAGCTAATTGCAATGGTAAGATCATCCCTGTGTGCTCACCAGGGATTTGAGGTGAAGAGGTTTGTTGGAATAAAAGCAAACATGGTTCTTAAAGTATGAATGTGAGAAGGGCTTCGCATAGGACTATTTTACTTCAAATGTAGTTATAAAGTAACCTTATGGTCTTATTGATAATTCAGGCCCCGTGGTGTCAGTGTTCTGTACTTCTCTCTCCTGTCACAAACATGCTGTTTTCACTTTGTTTTGGCTTTGTTGTCTCAACTGAGCGACTTCTGGCCTTTTGTGTTCGCAGGCAGGAAGGACATGGAGGAGTTTGAGGTGGACTCAGACTTTGAAGTGCTGATGAAGTCTGCCCATGGCTTCACTGGATCCAGAGACGAGCTGAACCACAAGGACCAGAGCCACGACAAAACATCCCGGCTCAAGCAGCGGTAGGTGGGGAGCGGACGGGGACAAAACACACCGGCAAGAAGCTATAGAGTTTTGGATGTTTAAGACAAGCAAAAGCATAGAATATATGTTATAGTCAAAGTTTGTGTCTGTGTTTGTGTCTGTGTCTGTGTGTATGTGCCTGTGTGTGTGTGTGTGTGTGTGTGTGTGTGTGTTTGTGTGTGTGTGTGTGTGTGTGTGTGTGTGTGTGTGTGTGTGTGTGTGTGTGCCTGTGTGTGTGTATGTGTGTGTGTGTGTGTGTGCCTGTGTGTGTGTGTGCCTGTGTCTGTCTGTCTGTCTGTGTTTGTGTGCGTGTGTGGGTGTGTCTGTGTGTGGCTGGAGTGTAGGAGGTTATCAGAGCCCTCTCAGGACTGGTTTACACTGCTTGTTCGTCAGGTCAAGTCAGAGTTGGCATCGACCGCTTTCAGATTCGGTGCCCTTTACTCCTGGAATAAACTGCAG
>OMKI01045862.1:0-13901 GCA_900302315.1 Phycis blennoides
CTTCGACGTCGGCGCAGTAATCCCGTTACTTCCGTCAATAGAACCAACGTGACCTGCACGCCGTCGCCTGCACTACCTGTAGTCGTTGGTTCTATTGACGGAAGTAACGGGATTACTGCGCCGACGTCGAAGTGCTCCCAGGTGTTATTCCGCCATACATTATATCCTTTTTATCCGCTTAGAAAATTGGCATGTTTCATTTTGTGTAACCATACTTTGGTCGGTTTATCAACTGGTCTAAGATCATGAAGGAACATAGTTCAGTAGGGAAAAACGGTGGCGTTTTCCTTTAAGATGTTAGTGGTTTTCTCTGGGATGTAACTATTATGGCGTAAAAAACATGAATATTTGAAAGCTGCAGAAGTTTAAGATTTGTTTTTGGGGTTCATTTGTTATTTTGGAAGGAGTGGGGGCCTCGCAGTGGGCTTGGGAATTGAATATCTCTGCACTGCAGCCACGCTGGTCAATGAGACTATGTGTGTCAGTGTGTCCACGTTAAGTAATGTTTTGGACCAAGATTTTATTATTTATTAATAAATAAGATTAATTACCTACTGCAGCTTTAAAGCTAGGGGGGGGCAATTTTGAGCAACCAGCCAGAGTAAGCTAGATTTTGAAAGTATCCAACCGAAAGAAATCCACCCCTCCCTTCAAAGCCCCTCCAAAACACGTGATTAGCTCGCTAGCCTTAGCAATAGGCCTGTCTAGACATGTGGAAGACTCCAATCATGAGCAACGAGTGCACAGGCAGTGTGCGCACGTATCCAGCTGGGTAGGTTGGCAGACAGGTAGGCCGTCCAGTCATTTTCAATCGGCCTGAATAAAAATTGGGAAAAATTGGGACAGGCATATTACAGGCCTGTGACAGCCGCAGGCAGCGTTGCATGGCCCACAGTGTGTACCAGGGGCAAGTTTGCATCGGGGACAAATTACCTCTGATTGATTTAAAATCTCCTTGTTCATTGAGGTTTACTTATGCTAGTGTACAGCAGGCTACGGCGGCCTGCTAGCCGCACCAGTTCCTGGCAAGTGCAACTCATTGCTGCTTATTGTTTATTCATTGAGATTGTCCTATCGTCCCAGCCCTGCAGAAGTTCTGTATTTTGAAACATTCGTGTTGCCGTCCTCTTGCCTTCCGCTAGGGAACTGTCTGCTGCAGAGGGCAGCCAAGGCCGGCAGTGAAGCAGCCGCACTCTTCCTGGCCACCCATGGTGCAAAGGTCAACCACGTTAACAAACTGGTGAGCAATGTTTTGGCCTACGACTCCCACTTAGTCACTACAGAGGTCGTGATGCTGAAGTGGATGCCTCATTTCCATTTCATTTTCCATTTCATTCGTGTTGCATTGTGGTTTGTGCTGTAGCTCTTGAGTATTACTGGCACTATGCCTGTGCATTGTGCTCTGGCACAGAGATGGTGTGTTTTACTTTTTTTTGTCATCGGTTTTATTGGTTTTAAAACCTGATGGTCATAGTTTGATGGAAGCCATATTTAGTACTAGTCTGCATTACATATTTTGCTATGTATACAGGAGCAGGTTTGCTGCAGCCAATTTGCTATGCTCTTCAGTTTGCTCAAATTTGTTATGCTCTATGCTCCAAGTTCTCATGTACAACCCCCATATTATTATTCTCGGTGAACTCATTCATTGTCCCTCATACCCGTCCACTCGCTCTTGTCCCAATCAGGGCGAGACCCCCCTGCACACGGCGTGTCTGTGGGGACTGGCCGGCCTGACGGCGGAGCTGCTCCAGCAGGGGGCCAACCCCAACCTGCAGACCCTCAAGGCTGTGTCCGAGGACCCCCCTGGCCTGGCCCTGCAGAGCCCCCTGCACATGGCCATCGCCAACAACCACCCCGACGTGGTCTCCGTCATCCTCGAGCAGAAAGGTCAGCTCTCAGGGGGGGGGGGTCAAACGATGGAAGAGCTTTATTTTTCTTTATAGTACCTGTGCTGAAAGGTGCACGTGCATTGCAACACTAAGTCATGTGGAGCCGTGTGGAGATGTCAGCTGTGGCCCTGCTGTTAATTTTCCGTCCCGTGTCGGCGGCTCTGTTGCAGCCAACGCCCTTCACGCCACCAACAACCTCCAGATCATTCCGGACTTCAGCCTCAAGGACTCCATGGACCAAACGGTGCTGGGCTTGGCCCTCTGGACAGGTACGCTTCACACCAACCAATCACCACGCCACTGCGTGCCATCAGGTCGCGCGGATTCACGGTGCCAGGAGTGCGCTACTGCCTCGTCTCTCGTGTGTAACGTGTGAGGTCTGTGCCTCAGGCATGCACAACATCGCCGCCCAGCTGCTGGGCTCCGGGGCCTCCATCAACGACACCATGACCAGCGGGCAGACCCTGCTGCACATGGCCATCCAGAGGCAGGACAGCAAGAGCGCCCTGTTCCTGTTGGAGCATCAGGCAGACATCAATGTCAGGTAGGACCGGTATGCAGGAGGGGTCTCGCGGTCTTGTCGGCAGTCTAACTGACAAGACGGCGAGACCGTCGTTAATGTCTTCGATTGAACAAAAATGTCCCTGTCAAAAGTGACGCTTTGGATTCAAAGCGTGTGCTAAATGGTGCATATTGCTGAGGAAGCATCGACGCCCAGCTTACAAAGGAAGTAGTAATTATTGGGTGTACTATGCAAAGGTTGTCAAAAATGGGTTTGACAACCTTTGGGTTGACATTTGTTGAAGTTTAATTCAGACAGTAAGATCGTATTAAGGAGCACCATTTTGAGGAGTGTCCTCTAACATGGTGCCTTATCTACGGTCTCCGGGAGGCATCGTCTTTCATGCACTAATGAGACCGGTGCCCTTGTCTCGTCAGTATTCGCTTGAACTCGTCTCCCTTGGCACTTGCTTCTTCACGTGCATCGTTATTTTATTTTATTTTTTCCTCTCAAACTGTCTACCACTCTCTCTGTTTCAGGACGAAGGAAGGACACACGGCCCTGCAGCTCGCCATCAGTAACCAGCTCCCCCTGGTGGTGGACGCCATCTGCACGCGGGGGGCCGACATGTCGGTGGTGGACGAGAACGGGAACCCGCCGCTGTGGCTCGCCCTGGAGAACGGCCTGGAGGACATCGCCTCCACACTAGTGAGTCCGCTGTGTCTCCGCCTCTCGCCGTCTCCGTGTGTGTGTCACATGCCGTGGGCTGTGGATGGGTGTGTAGCAGCGCACGACAGTTGTAGAATATACCCATTTAATGTACGCACGCACCGGTCGCCTCTCTAGTAGAGTGAGCCCCCGGACACAGTTTCACCGAGCGTTTTAACAGTGTCACCCTTCCGCAGAATGCTATGCCCAAGCAGTAAAGGAAGGGAAGTCATACAGTTTCACTACCTCCATGGATCCAAGGATCCCAAAAAAACAGCACAGTAGTAGAATAATATTGTCCCGACAAAATAATAGAATATGACCAGTTGTAATTATTATTTATTATTAGATTTTTATTATTTACTGTTTTCATGAGTTATTCCCCTAGGTTTTCGGTACAGTCTGTAAACACCTTGGCATGTGTAGATAGCCACGCCGTTTGGACTTGTGGCTCAAGATACTGCTGTCTTAAGTTGTGTTGCATTTCAAACACTCTACGTGTACTATCTCTGAGCTGTCACAATCTGCACTTCTACGAGTACCACTAGATTATGAATTCATTCAGTCCAGTTGTTTTGCTCGTGATTGTACAGCACTTGGATTTCTGTTGGGAGCGATCCCACTTCGGATTGTACACTTTGCCTGTTCTCTGCCTCATTTAGTAAACTGCTTTGGTTGCAAGCGTCTACTAAACGACTCATTTGTAACGGCTAGCTACGAGCTTGAACGCTAACGCGCGCCTCAGCGGTTCGGGGCCTAAGAGACCGCGGGTGTAAGCTGTCCTTTGGTGTGGGGGTGGACCAGGTGCGGCATGGCTGCGATGCTACGTGCTGGAGCGCGGGCCCCGCCGGCTGCCAGCAGACCCTCCTCCACAGGGCCATAGACGAGAACAACGAGGTGTCCGCCTGCTTCCTCGTGCGCAGGTCTGTACGCGCGTGAGCACGCGCACACACTGGGATGAGGGCCTTCAACCCTCTGCGTTTTACACATTCACATGTATACAATGTAAGCATGTGGATATTTTATGTCGACTTAGGGGTGGGAAAGCAAACGATTCGCTTAAGAATCGCAATTTTCATGTTCCATGATTCTGAATTGATTTGTGAATTCCCCTCCCAAGAAAAAAAGGTTTTTCCCCTTTTGGCTCTTTGTGCGTTTACATTATTGCAATCAGTTGATTTTCAAATATGAAGACTACATAATCTTATACACACTTTTCTCTGCTGTCATGCCATCATTTGCCATACCGACATTCTTGGTGCACAGCGGACCGCAGTAGATCCTGATTTTGAATAGACTTGTGACCCCAAGAATCAAAATCGTGAGATCCCGCAGGGATTCCCCGCCCTGATCTGTGTGTGTGTGTGTGTGTGTGTGTGTGTGTGTGTGTGTGTGTGTGTGTGTGTGTGTGTGTGTGTGCGTATCAGCGGCTGTGACGTGAACAGCCCCAGGCGGCCGGGCCCAAACGGCGAGGGGGATGAGGAGGCCCGGGACGGCCAGACGCCCCTCCACCTGGCGGGCTGCTGGGGCCTGGAGGAGGTGGTGCAGTGCCTGCTGGAGTTCGGCGCCAACGTCAACACCCAGGTCCAGTAACGCTCTCTTCTCGGTTCCCCCAGACCGCTGGCTGTTGTTGTTGTTGTTGTTGTTGTGGGGGTCTTCTGTCTGTTTCTGTGGGAGAGAGCTACCAGATGAGCTACTCATAATTGAAACGGGGCCTAACAAGTGTAGCAATCATCGGCATCTTAAGCAGTGGACACAGATCTGCGTGGTAGTCTTGTGGTTCAGCGTTGTATCACAAACGATATTGTTTACCTTATTCTTATTTTCTGCTGTGAGAGCACTGCAAGGATCAATACAATGCGCTTGGATTTCTTCCACCCATCTTTTTCCAATTAAGTGTTTAATTGCCCCCCCCCCCCCTCCCTGCCGGCGACTGTCTCCCGCAGGACGCGGAGGGCCGCGCGCCGATCCACGTCGCCATTAGCAACCAGCACAGCGTCATCATCCAGCTGCTCATCTCCCACCCGGACATCCGCCTCAACATCCGTGACCGGCAGGGCATGACGCCGTTCGCCTGCGCCATGACCCACAAGAACAACAAGGCCGCCGAGGCCATTCTGAAGAGGGAGCCGGGGGCCGCAGAGCAGGTGGAGAACACTCACTGACATACACTCACTCACCGTCCCAATACATAGTGAGTTAAGAGATGCAGCCATGATGCCCATGAGGCACGTCTGAAGGTTGCGATTGGCCGAGATCATCAACGACTCGTTTAATGGCTCTGACGCAACCGAGCCGTCTCATTTCCTTCGGCTCGACCACTCCCTGCTTCCTCTCGTTTCCTTGAGCACAATGACCGAGCAACAGTCGGAGGACGTGGACGTGGAGGAAGAGGATGTGGGAAGATGGCTTTGGAATGCAGCAACTCCTTTTTAATTTCTCTCCCATCAGACCCACGCCCGGTTTGTCCAAACTAACCCCGATCGACCGCCCCTGTTTCCTGTCCCCCCCCCCCTGTGTGCAGGTTGACAACAAGGGGCGTAACTTCCTCCACGTGGCGGTGCAGAACTCGGACATCGAGAGCGTGCTGTTCCTCATCAGCGTGCAGGCCAACGTCAACTCGCGCGTGCAGGACTCCGCCAAGCAGACGCCGCTCCACCTGGCCGTCCAGGCCGGCTCGGAGATCATCGTCCGGAACCTGGTAACGTGCTTTGCCTTGCGCACATCGGACTGTCGGTTAGCCTATCGGAGAAGGCCACGGAATAGCTCACGGATTGAAAACATGCCATCGTTGTCGGTAAAAGAAGTATGCTCGATAAGCGAGGCTAGGCGAGCTAAGGCATTCACGAGGATGGGAAATATGACACATGAATGCAATACATCTGTAACCCTATTGTGAACCCTATTGGTGGAGATATGCATGGAAATGCTAGTGGAAATATAATCTAAACGCTGTGCATCTTCATTGACATTCGTTTTTTTTTTATTGGACATGCTGTGTGGCTGGCTGATGTCTGGCCCATCGTTGCTGCTGTTGACAGGTTTAATTGATCATTTTGTGAAACCCATTGTAGTTGCTGGCTGGGGCAAAGGTGAACGAGCTGACCAAACACAGACAGACGGCCCTGCACCTCGCCGCCCAGCAAGACCTGGCCACCATCTGCTCCGTGCTGCTGGAGAACGGAGTGGACTTTTCCGCAGCCGACGAGAACGGAAGTAACGGTAAGTATCCTTGTCTCGGGTGGTATTGAATCCCATTATGTGTGGTTGAATAATCAATATATTCGTAGTCCTTGAAAGCTACTGATCAATCGTATGGGCGTCCGACATTTCGATCCAACGTTAACCATCTTATTTTGTGTATCAGTGGTGCGGCGGCATTTGTTTGTTTGCTTCAGACATTCTGTGTGGACTTTTTTTAAAGGTGGGATTCTGCAGAGATGAGTGTAACATGCTAGTGTGTGTGTGTGTGTGTGTGTGTGTGTGTGTGTGTGTGTGTGTGTGTGTGTGTGTGTGTGTGTGTGTGTGTGTGTGTGTGTGTGTGTGTGTGTGTGTGTGTGTGTGTGTGTGTGTGTGTGTGTGTGTGTGTGTGCACGGTATGTGTTGTGCTGCAGCTCTGCACCTCGCAGTGATGCAGGGTCGCCTGAACAACGTCAGAGTGCTTCTCACAGAGTCCAACGTTGACGCGGAAGCCTTTAACCTCAGGTATGTACGCCTAAGCGTGTTCAACCTGAGGTGCGCCTAGCATGTTCAACCTCGGGTACACCTAGCTTCTGTAACCTCAGGTACACCTAGCATCTTCAACCTCAACGCCTAGCATGTTTGATCTCCGGGCTTCCTAGGGCTTCATTACACTTTTGGTTTCAATGTAACTTTTGTCATCCGATCCCGCGGACACACCCAGATCAGATCCAGGTGACGTTGTGACGCTGGCATACACCCAGTGGTTATATTCCCAAGTGGTCTGGCTCGTTTTGTCATCACACCTTATTGTAGTGGGGACGCAACTTGTGTATACACCTGGCTGCGTCATTAAAACCATGTCCCATGCCCGGAAATCATGCCCCGAAATGCTTGCAGAAGACGTAGAATACTACCGTGATAATTCAGTCAACCTAAATGGCCTTTTTGTAGAGTAACCGAGGCCCTAGTGTCTTCAATCTCAGGTACGCCTCACATCTTTCGTGGCATTTCCTCACGAGCAGAGGGATAGAGCTTCATCCTGACCGTGTTTACTGTCTCCGCCCTCTCCAGAGGTCAGTCGCCGATGCACGTCCTGGGGCATTATGGGAAAGAGAACGCTGCGGCCATTTTTGAGTTGTTCCTGGAGTGCATGGCCGAGTATCCCCTGGACAAACCAGACAACGAGGGCAACACGGGTAGGGGAAACTCCTCAGGGGGGCGGGCGGGGGGGAGGGGTCGGCCTTTCCCTTTTTCCGCATGAGTTTTCTTTGGTCTTCTCTGTTTGGTGTTCCCTCTGTGCTGGACTGAACACCTCACCGTCCTCCTCCAGTGCTGCTGCTGGCCTACATGAAGGGAAACGCTAACCTGTGCCGCGCGATCGTGCGGGCCGGCGCTCGCCTGGGCGTCAACAACAACCAGGGCGTCAACATCTTCAACTACCAAGTGGCCACCAAGCAACTCCTCTTCCGCCTACTAGGTTAAACCCCACCACCACCACCACCACCACCACCACCACCAGCACCCACTCCCCAACTGGAGGGACGTCGCATGGTTTAATACCGCGTTTTACAGACGCTGTGTAGTAATAATCCCCGGTGTTGTGCTTTTGTGCCGGGGTCCAGACATGCTGTCCAAAGAGCCCCCGTGGTGCGATGGATCCAACTGCTACGAGTGTGCGGCCAAGTTTGGCGTCACCACGCGCAAGCACCACTGGTCAGTCCACCGCTCTGCACGGCTGTCAGCCATTTTATACTCTGCTGTATGTCAGACTAACACACTGTCTCTCTCTCTCCCTCTCTCTCTCCCTCCAGCCGCCACTGCGGCCGTCTGCTCTGCCACAAGTGCTCGATCAAGGAGATCCCCATCATCAAGTTCGACCTCAACAAGCCTGTGAGAGTGTGTGACATTTGCTTCGATGTCATGACGTTGGGCGGGGTGTCCTAGGGTGCGCCCGGCTCTGGCTAACCCCGCCCCCACCCCCACCCCCACCCCCGGCTCAGAGGTGAACTTGGCAAGGGGCCAGTATAGCAAGGACTACAGTGGTGGGATGACCACTTCGTATCCGTGGACCACCGCCTGCACACAATTATACTCTACTAGAAATGATCAATGTTCCAGAGGGACTCCCCAAGTAGAAATTGAAACGAGCATCGTCTTTTTTTTTGTGTTTGTGTGTATGTGTGTGTGTGTTTGTGGGAGCGATTGTAATGTGTGTGTGTGTGTGTGTGCGTGTGCGTATGATGGATGCGTGGGTCGGGTCGGGTTTTTTGATTCTTTTTTTGGTTGGTCTTAACATCTCAAGTGCTTTTCCTTTTTTATGGGTGGAACGATGTTGAACTTGTACGTGGACGATCACTGGAACGATGTTGAACTTGTACGTGGACGATCACGTCAGCCTTCAGAGAGGTGCGCCCTCTTTTCTGTTGAGTCATCACTTTGGAGAAAAAAAACTGCCCATGGATAATACCAAGTATGGAGAGAAAAAAAAGATATATATATATTTCAGCTCTATATCAACACTTGTTACAAACTACAAAACTGTTCATAGGCAGCAGGGTTCAGCTTTGAATTAAAAGCCCCTTGAGATTCCTCCTCAGGGCCATTAGCATTTATTAAGTATCCACTCGTAAGCCTTCGCAGACATGGCCATTGTCATTTCCTTAAGCCTGTGCAGCCAGATGCAAAAGAGCTCTATTACAGTGTATGTGAGGAAAGTGAAAACCAACTTTGAAAACAAACGATCTAGAATATGGTTCAGCACCTCCTTGAACTACAGTTCCAGAATAGTTTTTGAACAAATAAGGAATGTATGGCACTACAGCGGCAGAGACTAGATCAAATGGCCTGTTTGCACGTACTTGCAGCCATGCTGTCAGAAACCACAATCCAATTTGATGATTGTTACTCATGAGACTTTTAAAACGAATTGGTTCCTGGTTTGTATTGACCGATAAACAGTTAAGAAGTCCAAAATCGAAATATAATCCAAATTATGCCTTTCGCATGTCATTATTGGTAGCCTTCAAATCGTGTCATAATAATCATAATATATATATATATATATATACACATATATATAATGTTTCGCTCAAGAAAGGATTACATTCCATTTTTACTGGCCTCTTACTAGGTTTGTGTTGGGGTTGGTCAACACAAGCCCCCTGATTGGCCGAGTCCGGTTGTCTTGACCCTATCACGTTTTAACGCTTCTTGATTGCTTAGCCTAACAGGTGCACTTTATCAAGAGGACATTTTGGATCACTAAAGGAGAATGAGAGACTGAGGGGTGGCTGGGAGGCGGGCCCCTTTAGGTATTGTTAAATTGTACAGATAAATGTGATATTTTTGACCACTACAACTGTTTTGTACCTAATGCAGTTTGTGCTTGTCATTGTGACAAACTTAAAAAAAAAAAAAAAAGAAAAAAAATCTTGGCCTCTGTTAATCTTTTATGCACATTGTTTAATCTTTTATGCACAGTGTATTGTATCTGTATGCTCAGATATTTAGCCTGTTCCTCCCTGTGTATCCTTTTAGAGAACGAGAGGACAGATTTACATAAAGGTCATCAGAACAAGAATGTGCTCTCGTGTTGCTTTGTTTGTCCTTTTCTGCGTTTCTTCCTTCCACGCCGTTTGTATTCGGGTTGTGATGAAACACAGTGTTCTGGGGTTGTGGTGTGGGGCCTGGACAGCAGTCATGTCCTGACCCAATCCCAAACAACATTGGATGACAACACTTAAAAACAAGACTTCTCATAGTAGACTATATTTATTAGTCCTCCCTCCAACATTTAACTATCAATTTTATTACTTAATTATTTGTAGCTTTATTGAAGATATTTGACAGCAAAAAATGGACATTGTGTATTTTATGTGCTCGACGTAAAGACTTCAGTAGTGACAAAAAAAATCATTGGCTACATTGACAACCCTATACAGTACACCCAACTATAAAATAAATAATCTAATTAACAGAAATAAAAAGAAGGTCAAACTAAATATACTTGCAGCCTTCATATGCTGACCAACTTCTCTAAAGTGAAACAATTCGCTATGCATCCATTGTGCAAGAGTCACTGTGCGGGGGGCAGCCCTGGAAGCCCTGCAGGTTGGGGTTACCGGACGAGGACGGCTCTTCCACGCAGACGCACCGGGAGCGGCTGGAACCAGGCGAGAAGAGCTTCCTGGGAAACCCAGCCCACTCTCTATCCACTCCGCCGCTGCAGCAAAAGAAACGGCTTCGGCTTAGACAATGGCGCCCTCTAGTATACAGCGTCAACCACACAAAGAGGTTCGATCAAAATTCCGCGTCTTCTGTCCTGTTAGGCAACGGTACTTTATACATTGAAGCCTGGGGGAGGAGGCTTTTTCATTTTATTTGACCAAGTTGGCTGAATCAGTTTCTTCCCAGCAGCAGTTGGGATCCTGAATCGGTCCCGGGACCCCCCTCACCCCCTCCCCCATCCCCAGTGACAATTACACTCCTTACTCCCCTGTACTGTACACCATTTGCACTCCCCGCAACATTCATTCACTTGTACAAACACTTTTTTATACTTCACTTTTCACTTTGCACTGACACTTACTGTTACTGTTGCTTGTTGTTTGTACTGTCTTTGTTGGTGTTGTTTTGTTGTGTGTTTGTGTTGTTGTTTGTTGTCTGTCAATGCGCGCGAACCACCAGGACAAATTCCTCGTAGGTGCAAACCTACTTGGCAATAAAGTTCTTCTGAGTTCTGAGTTCTGAATAGCACTATATCCATACCTTCTAGTTGAGCACCAAACTCTTCCTCCCATGGTGGGACTCCACTCGGAGTTACAGGCAGGGAACTGCTGGCTCTCAGCCTGCAGCTGAGACTTCAGCCTCTGACCCTCGAAATGTAATTCCTCCAACTTCATCAAGGCCTCTGTGGGCTGCCCTTTCTCGGTGTAAAATCGACCGATCAGTCGGCCTGGAACAAAAACCAAAGGTAGCAGTGGAGTTCAAGTTCAAGTTATTTATTATCAAATGTGCAGCATCACTTACAGACATACTGTACATAGTCATACTGTGCACGTGCCAACATGGTAGGGACACATGAATAAAGATTAAATAAAATAGGATAGAATAAAATAAAATAAAAGCAATGGACAGGTTAAGGGCAAAAAAAAGCAGCAGGTTTGGTAAACATTAATGATCTAAAGATACAGATACAGATGTGCAGGTATGAAGTGCGTGTTCATAGAAGTATTGTACATAGTGTCGTGGGTTTGAGGTATAGTTCAGCGGGTAATTGGTGTACAGTACACGCTATGTATCCAACATTCCAACATATAATATTATATAACCACCAACCTATAGGGGTATAGTCCTTCTGATAAAAGGCTAGCCAGTCATACAAAGCGACCACTTGTGAGGGAGACAGTGTGGACACGTCATCTGTTAGGCCGCTTTCAGTGAAATCACCGCTGATGAAGGCAAGCGAGGCATCCTTACCTACAGAAAAGAACACCATAAGTCAATTAGGTACAATATTGTGTAATAAGTGAATTCAAGTGGCCATGACAAAATTCTAAAGTCAATATTATTATAAACTTGTTCTTACACTACGGTAGGATTTAGAAACACAAGACTCTGTTCAAGCATTTCCTTTCATAGATAGTTTATTTCAGGTGGTTCTACACCTATGGCTTCTACCACAGCTCCATGCCGTAATTACGCCTCAAAACGCGCAGAGCAATAAGACCGCAATTCACCTCAGTGTAAAACTGCAAAGTTGTGAGACACTGTAACTGTATGACGTAGCTATGCATAGTACCAACAATACCACCAACTAACATAACATAAAGTAGAATACACGGCACGTGTTATCCTTGGTATTGTATCGCAAATAGAAATCACTTGGCCTACCTGCCATTCCATGATAGCCACCATTAACCCCGTAGTGCCTGTCTCCTTTTTGTACATCAAACACCTGGCCGATTATTGCCAGGTAAAGGCCCTTGCTGCCACTTGCACCATTGTACATTGATAATTCATCCCTGCTTAAAAGCCGCCGAGGGGGCTCTTGGGTCAATTCATTTGTAAGTTTCGTGGACCAGTCGCTAGGTATTATTAGTATAGCCAATAACACAGATGATACCGCGAAAAATACATCGCCGTGCATAATGTCTTTCTAATTTCCATCAAAACGGTTTGAATAGAACCAGTCTCGACCATTGATGTAATTTATCTACCGTAAAACTGTAACCATAACACATGTATTTCCGTTCACGTAGTTGCCAGGGCGCATGCGCGTCACGTGGGTCGTGGCAGGTTGGTTTGCAACTGACGTTTCGGGCTCGACCACTACGTACTGTACGTCAATGCGGTAGTAATGAATAGCAGAGCATAGGTTAGAGAAGTCTAGCCCACTAAAGCGGATTCAACACGGACATCAGATTGTAAGAAAAGATTATTCGGTCGTCATAGGCCGCTGAAACAACATGGGAAACGTAGAAAGCGGCGGTGGAGGAGGCAGCGGGGACGAGGAAGATGTCGAAGCCGAGAGCCCGGGGTTCGCGGAAGACAGCCCGGCCTCTGCGGCTACTGGTCTCGGGGCTGTGACTGCTGGAGGCTCCGGTTCCGGGAAAAGCGGCAGACCAACGAACAACAACCCTCCGTCCACGAACGGACCTCCTACTCCCGGAGTCCTATTGGAACAAGTTAAATTGAGAGAAGCTGCGGCCCGAATCAGTGACTCAGGACTTGCTATTCCTGAGTCGGTACTAGCCGGGAATGAAATAGCTTTGATGCGATGGCTGGAGGACCGATTGAGCCGAGGAGAAGAGTCTGTAAATGTGGAGCAGTTTTGTGAGATGTTGGAGATCAGGAATGCACCTCGAGATGAGTGTGAGGAGGTAATGTATTTACGGTATACCAGACTAAGCCACACTTTACGGCAGAGGAATCATATTGACAACACACTACTGAAATTAATTCGCATTTTTTAGTGTCCATGTTCGGTAATTACTAAACCAAAAATACTCCCCAGTCCAATTGCTCCATGTAGGTTTCACCTTTGCAGTGGGACACACAAAGCTTTCAATTGTTGAGGTTCCCCCTTGCTAGCCATGGGTAACATTCAGGCGTCAGCCCTCTGCTTTTATAGTAAAACTATTTGCTTTGTTGGTAGTCCAACATTTGTTGTTGTCAACAAAATCTACAGATGAATAGGGAAAATAGTGAATGGGCTGTACGAGAAGCTTTGTTTGGGTGGACATGGAATGCCTTGCATACAATGGCCAATCACTCACATGAATTCAAAATGCTCACACAGATGATGATTTCACCACAGGATTATTTTCCAGGGATTTATAATGACGCTCTGTCCCCAAAATGTGAAGAAAAAAAGAAAAAAAGATTAAACACGAGAGAGAGACATTGGGCATTGGGTCTGTGCTCTCTCTGTTTCCTGGCTACTGCTGCTCTCGGGCTACACAGTTGACATGGAGTGTGTGTGTGTGTGTGTGTGTGTGTGTGTGTGTGTGTGTGTGTGTGTGTGTGTGTGTGTGTGTGTGTGTGTGTGTGTGTGTGAGTGTGTGGGTGTGTGTGTGTGGGTGTGTGTGTGGGTGTGGGGGTGTGTGTGGGGGTGT
>OMKI01045865.1:0-13742 GCA_900302315.1 Phycis blennoides
TTCCCAAGTCTTGCCTAGAGTAAGGGGGCTATTACCATTTAAGAGTGAGCCTTTAATCTAGAGATTCTTACAGTGAAAACAGATGCATGTCAATAAGGAGCAGCAGGACTGAGGTGATGTTGAAAAGGGAGGAGGGGGCTTGGAGGTGGGGCTACAATGTTGGTGGTCTTAATGTTGAACAGCGTGGGCAAAGAATACAACTGAGGAGGCTTAAGCCCTCTAAGCCCCATTGTGGTGCCGGGCCCGAGGAGCAGGCATCCTTAGGGGATCAAACCCAGAACCTTTTCGCACTAACCAATAGCCTGCCTTTCCAGGTTGGTATCTTTGTTACTGTCTTGCTTCATATGTCCCAACTTCTTCTTTCATAGACATGACGGAAATCCTGTGTGATGACACCAGCTTGGTCCAGTGTTCTTCAATTTAAAGTATCCTTAAAGTAAAAGTCCTAAATGTCAACAGCAGACGAGTTGTCGTTGACAGCCTTGGTCAGAAGAAGACGGTTGGTCTGACCATCGTCAGTGATCACAGCTCTGGACCACAGCTGACCACATGAAATAATTCACAGACTCATTCAGGTAAATACATGAAGAGAGGCATAGGATTGCTTGGTTAGATTAGGTTGTGCAGATGGAATTACAACTCTATATTTTACTGTGTAATGCCCTGTTTTCTTTGCTGAGGAAGTACAGTCCTATGCTGAAGGACATGCTTGGCTGTATTGTTAGAAAGTGTTGTTTTGCTGATATATGTTTTTTTACAAAAATGAAGATCGAAACATAATATAGCACAAGTGAAACGGTTCTTATATTTTTAACCAAACACCTGGCATGAGTCAAGGGAGAAGATCAAAAACTAAAATATAGCACAATGGAACTGTTCTTTAACCAAACACCTTCCATGAGTCAAGGCAGAACATCAAATCAAAGAAGATTCTGTTCTGACTATCAGGAACATGGCGACATCCATGACCGTCCTCCTTCTGTGGTGTCTCCTTCAAGGTAAGAGATGGATAAGACATTACCGCTGTTAAATAAAACTCTTTCCTTCAAGGTAAGAGATGGATAAGACATTACCGCTGTTAAATAAAACTCTTTCCTTCAAGGTAAGAGATGGATAAGACATTACCGCTGTTAAATAAAACTCTTTCCTTCAAGGTAAGAGATGGATAAGACATTACCGCTGTTAAATAAAACTCTTTCCTTCAAGGTAAGAGATGGATAAGACATTACCGCTGTTAAATAAAACTCTTTCCTTCAAGGTAAGAGATGGATAAGACATTACCGCTGTTAAATAAAACTCTTTCCTTCAAGGTAAGAGATGGATAAGACATTACCGTGTTAAATAAAACTCTTTCCTTCAAGGTAAGAGATGGATAAGACATTACCGCTGTTAAATAAAACTCTTTCCTTCAAGGTAAGAGATGGATAAGACATTACCGCTGTATAAAACTCTTGCCATGTATTCAAGCTACATCCCAACACTTTTCTTCCATTCTGTAGGCACCCTGCATCTGAGTACCCTGTAGTTCTCATTTCCTTTCAGTACGGCCCTTGGTGTAGTTTGGTAATGATAAGGTTTAACTACCTTTGGACTTTTGTTTTGTTTGGTAGAACAAATGTGTGGCAAGAAGTTTGGTAGAATAAATGTGACCAGTGTGTAGTTTGATATCTACAATTAATTTCTGTCGTCCAAATTCTTGATACCAACAATGAATTTCGTATTAGTGGAAGTGTTCATTGTAGATGTCTGTAACTAGATTAAAACGAATTTGCTTAAAAAAAACACACGCACGCTGATCAAGACAAGGGCACTGCATCTGGAGTTGTTTCCCTGGTGCTCCCTCTTAGCGTTTTTATACAGGACAGCAACCCGCCAGTCTTTTTTGCAGCTAGGTCCGAGAATTTAGACAGATCGTGGTAAATTGGGGGTCAATTTTGGCCTGGGATTATCACGCCTAGGAGGGTACATTTTTTGCCACCTCCATTGCTATGTAAATCCAAGCTGTGGATGTCCCAGCAATTGTGTGAGATGGGCAGAGGTGTCAATGACGTGCACTGTTGTGCGACCCACAGCCGGGAGTTTTTAAACCAGGAACAGGTTTTATAACCATAGCAACTGCATTCGCGATTGAAAAGATCCAAAAATGCACAGTGCATCAGACCGCAGTGTTTCTTATTCTCCCGCATTGTAGTTTTGAAACTGACACTGGTGACACAGGGCTAAATATTTTGCCAACGCATATGTTGTACGTCACTGTTCACGCACAACTTCGTGCTTCACGTCACGTCACACATCATGCTTTTTTGAAAAGAAGGAATATTACACCTCCATTTCACATTGACAAGATGGCAGAATGCAGCGTTTACCTTGGTGTAAATGTGGCGCATTTTCTAATTAAAAGCAACTTAGGATGGGTTAAATGTAAGGGATGTATTGCCCAATTTGATCAATAAGTTTATCAAATAAAAAAATGACGGAGTAGCTTGTGTTTGGTGTGGCTAGTGTGTAGTTTAGTAGAATAAAGGTGTGATTGTCTTTCCCAGGTGTTGCAGGCCAGAGTTGGACCGTGTCTATGCCTGAGAGTGTGATGGGTCTGGAGGGCTCCTGTGTGAGGATCCCCTGTAGCTTCACAATAGGTTCAGGCTGGGATTATTACCTGGACAGTTCATGTAAAGCCCAATGGTCTATAGGTTTAGAGAAAACAATAGTGTTTGACTCCAGCCACAATGGAGATCTCAACCTCCTCCAGGGAGAGCTGGTGGGAGATCTCACGAAGAAAGACTGCACCACTGTCTTCCACAACATCACCACCAGCAAATCCACGTATTTCTTCAGACTTCAATGCAACAACAGGCTCGGTTACAACTACTTTTCTGGCGTTGCTGTCACTTCTAAAGGTTCATATTTTTGATAGTGATGTTTTTTGTTACAGACAGATTGTCTGGTTTTGCCGGTTCAACAAATTCTTCTGACGGTTGTGATTAACAGATGAGTGGAAACCATCCTTAAGTCCAGGAGGTGAAGTGGAGGTCCAGGAAGGCGGGCCAGTCATGCTGTCCTGCACCGCTCAGATCACATGTCCTCTGCAGCCCCCCACGTTGTCATGGAGACCCAGCCTGGGGGACGCCCAGGAGAAAGTAGGAGCTAAATATGTGACCTCTGTACTGACCTTCAATGCCTCCTCCGTCCACCATGGAGAGAGGATCTTCTGCTCCTCCCTCTACAAGCGCCAAGGAGGACACCGCAACGTCTCCTTTGAGAAACGTTTGACCCTCAAAGTTTTGTGTGAGTAAAGGTTACTTGTTTTTTTGGGGTCCTTCCGGTACCCCAGTTTGGTTCTGTTTCAGACATCACATTTTATGCGATGCAGTGTAAGACAATGCGATGATCTTCAGGTCCATTCCAATGTGAGTGTCCTCCCACATCACAGGTCTTGTTTCACATTGCATTCGGCCGAACTTGGGTTTGCATTCTGATAACTGTCGTTATCGACGAGGCTGTCTGGCCATTGCATTATAAATAGCCTTGGAGGACTCGGCTTGTCTCATAATCTTTGTGCTTCTTGTGTCTATTTGGACCACAATTGAATTTGTTGATTCACTTAAATGCTGACCCTGATGTGGGACGCATCCTCATCAATGAGAACCACACCCAGACCGCCTGGTCCAGGTGGTGAGGAACGGGATCCACTCCCTTTATGGTTCAATAAAACAGCGCTGCTCTACGGACTCTGACTGGGACTAAACTGCTGGTGTCGATAGCTGACGTGATGTTGACTGGATACTTCAGGGCATGAGGGTGTCCTCACTCCTGACCCCTGGAGCGTTCTCCTGTTCCTCTGGTTTCATTATTAATAGTTCCTCTTTCAGTTCCTCTAATAGTTCCACTCATCCATCCAATCATTATGATGCAGACCTTTGAAGTCCTCTCGAAAAGGTGGGTCTCTGGCCGGTTCCAGGTTAACTACGGTTAGTTACAGATGAGGACGTAATCGATCCGACTACAGGAAGCAAAGCAAAATCAAAGCAAAACAGTCCCTATTTTCCTCTAGCATGTTCTTTACAAAGCTGTTCTAGGGTTACAGATATGTTCTACACAGACCTGCTTTATAGAGAGCTCTTAGATAGAGAGCTGTTCAAAGCCCCTTTCACACATAGTTCCTCTGTAAATTATTGGGAAAACATTGCAGGCACCGCTCGTGATTTACACTATTAACACATGCAGCTATGCTCAGGAACATTTCCGTCTTGCGCCCGTTCACACAAGCAATGCCAGAATATGAGGTATGGGGAATATGGTGGTCATGCAGCACTTGTGGCTGCCAGCCGCTATAAACTTTGCGGACCGAGCGGAGCTCCCTTGTTCATCAAACAAAAGAAGCTGTGTTGATATTGGATCACCTGGAAAAGCATTGGCGCCTAAAGATAAACAGTCGGGGCTTTTGGAGTCTTGAAAGCATCTTAGGTCAGACGGCCTAACCCTTTGCGCGCCTCTCCTGGCAATGTGGTGCCGTTCACAGCTGTACATGCAGCGATCCGGAGATGTTGCTGGGTCTTGCGCATGCAGATGCAGATTTCCCAGAATATCCGGAACATCCGGAACGTTGCAGGGAAAAACCAGTGTGTGAAAGAGGCTCTATACAGAGCTGTTCTTATATAGTGTCCATGCACTTCCTTTTTCACTTTTCAATTCTATAGAGCGCTGCTCTATGCAGAATTGTTCTATACAAAGCTGTTCTGTATAGAGGTGTTTAATACAGCATTGTTCTGAACAGACTAGAGTGGCTATTGTCGGGGTCGGTTTTGGAGTTTAAATAAAGATGGAATGTGAATGATTGCTTTCAGACCCTCCGACCAACGTATCAGTGGAGTGGCCGTCCTGGCCGGTTCAGACGGGAAGTTACGTGCACCTGAGCTGCAACGGCTCTGCCAACCCCCCTGCCGAGTATAACTGGTACCGCTCCAGACTCCACCCAGAAACAGATCAGGGGCCCGATCAGAGGCCTCTGGGTTTCAATAAGTCTATCAACGTGTCGGTCTCTGAAGACACTCAGTTCTACTGTGAATTGAGGAACCGTTACGGAACGAAGAACTCCAGCATGACACAGATGGACGTGCACTGTGAGTCAACCACCATGAGCATTGACCTGTTCCAGAATATCTCTTCGTAACACAAACATAACATTCAAACACACATTACCAATAGTTAATACACTTTACATTATCAATAGTTTGTTTTTACTTCATATGTAGGCCATTACATAACAACAAACAACAAACTGAATGTGAAGATTTTAAGTTTTATTCAAATGTATTTAGTCTATACTATTTGCTCCTCTGGGTCCTGTTGCTATGGCTATCCACAGTTCCTCCTAAAAAGGTGGAGCTGAGGGTGGAGGCGCCCGACGGGTTGCAGGAAGGACTGGGCTTCACACTGAGCTGCTCAAGTTGGGCCAGGCCCCCCGCCTCAAACTACACCTGGTACCGGGTCTCAGGAAGGGTCCATGTCCCTCTCTTGGGCCACGGGGCCAACCTCACAGTAGAGCTGGCCAAGCGACACCATGGCGGAATATACTACTGCCTCGCTGGAAACTACCTTGGAAAGAAAACGTCTGCCATGGTCCACCTGGACATCCACTGTAGGTTCCATCCTGACCTTAGCCCCAACCCATCCACTGTAGGGTCCAAGATTTTAACTTTCTGTTTTAATGTTTTTAACGTTGTGTGTTTTTAGTTGCTGCTGAAATCCTAAACTCCTCCCACTGTTGGAGGTTCCCGCCTGGTGTGCACTGCTACTGTGAGAGCCAGGGGAACCCCATGCCGTCACTGGCCTGGAGGTTGGCTGGAGAGGCTGTCAATCACTCTGCACACTGTGAAATCAGGGAGTATAAAAAAGGCGACATGGGAATTATCAGTGTCATCAGCTTGGCCCAATCAGATGAAGACCCGCCAACTCTGGTGTGTCACAGTAATAACTCTGTCGACCACGTGGAGTTAAACTTGGCTTTCAGTGAAATCGACCAACCTGGTAGATCCTTCCATCATCATTGATCTTTCTATCCTTCTCTCTATTATCCCTTCATCTTTACATCTTCAAATCTATCCATCCCTCCCATATTATCCATCCATCCATCTATTAATATCAATTCTTCCATCCATTTATCCCTTTAGCTATCTTCTCTTTCTTTGCCTATGCCTGTCCGTAATAATAATAATGCTAATAATTAATCTTATTCTGGTGTTTGATTGGTCAGCCCTCCACACCATCTCTCTGCTGATTGGCTGGACAGCAGGCTGTGTGGTGATGATGCTACTCTGCGCAGTGTTCCACGCTACACTCTGCGGGTAAGGTAGCATCGCTAACGTGAGGCAAACGCACGGCATGTTACCGCCTAGAGCTCACCTGCCTCACACACAAGCACATGTGCCCCTTTGTGCCACCATATACCACTAGCTACCACATGTATGGCTAATTAACAGGTCCATTGGTATCCTCAGAAACAAGACAACGATGAAGAAGAAAGAAGGCCAGCAATCAGAAGAGACAAAGCACAGGAGCTCTCCGGAAATTGCCTTGGTGGGTCTGGTTCATATTCATGTGTCTTCATAACATGTGTTGGCCAATCACAACATGCGTTGGCCAAGCATACATCATAAGAAATAGTAGTATGCATGATACCTGTATCTTAGCACTTAGCATCATAGGGCAGAGATGTTGTATACTAGCATTGGTTAACCTAGCAATTGGAATGCTTGAAACTTGTTCTGGTGACTTGCTTAGTGTTTCACCTTCTTCTGACAAATGTACTTATGGTAAGTCGCTTTTGGACAAAAGCGTCTACTAAATGCCCTAAATGTAAATGTAAATGTACGATGCACACAAGCATGACTATCATTTAGCTAGCTAGGTTAGCTGCAAGGAGCGTAGTTTAGCTGTTAGGTAGATATTTAGTTGCTAGGTAGCTATTTTGGCTGTGATGCACCTCGTTTAGTTGATAGTTAGTGACATGTTAGCTGATTTGTGTTGGCCTTCAGGCACCGGTTGTGCAAGAGGAGGTGGTGTACACGAACAAGGCTGCTCTCTACGAAGGAGGAAAAGAGGAAGAGCTCCACTACGTTGATGTGAGCTTTGTCATGCTTACGCCGGCTACAAACCCTGAAGTGGACTTCATCAGAGGAATGGACTCCAAGACAGCCGAGTACGCCCAAATCCAGCCACACCGTGCAGAAAGTGGCGAGGGAGAGCAACCGGAAGAGGAAGTATATACAGAGTGCGTTTCTTTTGGCCAGGCAGGTGCCAGAGAGGAGGTAATGGCTGAAGGGTCACTGACAGACGCAAAGGACTCTGGGATTGCGCTGTAACTTAACATGACCCTAATGATAAGGTCATCAAAATGTACATACTGTATATCTGAAAAACAATGAACGCAGCATAATGCTACTTTAGATGTCTCAAGAATACTTACCAAATAATTTGTATTGTGTCATTGCGAACTAATGTATGTATTTGTATCATTGATGAATAATGAATTGCATCTTTCACATGGAATATTTCATATATGTAGAATATTTACATATTTGACACATTATAGACACAATAATGTTTCATGTCACTTCTTTATTCATTACCTTAACCTGTATTCACATTTTTTATGTGTTTTTCGTCAGTGACATTCTTGTAGAATATTAGTACACTTCCACTGTTTCTCCCTTACAGGTATACAATGCTAGTGCCAGTAAAAGTCTGGTTATGTAATGGTTCAAAGTTATTTTGCTATTAGAAAGCAGAAGCAACCTGTGGTTCCTGTTGTCTCATCATTCAGCTCCGGTATTACGTCAGCGTTGAACATGCTCAGGATTCCCACAGTGTAAACTAAAGCATTTGGGGACATCAACACTGAGATGGAGAGAGCCCCAGTTCTCCCAAACTGACCGGTGAAGCTACAGTGAACGCTTAACCAGGTATTCTGCGTGATGTGGCAGATCATCCCTTACATAATAGATGACTGAGAAATTAGCTTTTTCAGGTAGGAATTACCCAACACAGGAAATGGGAGTTAGGGTTTTGAGATGAACCTAGACCCTGACGCACACAAAAATAGCAAAATAAAAGTAACAAAATAGCTGCAAAGATTTTGAGAGAAGCTAAAAAATTTTGAACAGATAGTACCACATTCTTCTCCTCTCCTCAAACCACGGTCATCCTCATCATCTTCGATTCTTCCTCATCTTGTAGCCTTGGTCTTTTGCTTGGCTGTGAAGGTGACCTGGGAGTAGTTAAGCTCGATGTCCCCCAGCTGGTTGGTCTCTCCGTCTAGGTTCTCATAGTTCTTTGAATTGTGACACAGTTATGTAAGTATCATGTCTGACTGCATTCTGTGGAAAGTTCTCAGCGTGCTAAATACATGAACATAGATATGATGATATAGATGTTTGCTTCGTGTTTTTACTGTACAATTACAGTTTAGAGCGGCTTTACTGGCTTTACTGCTCCTCGCACATATTTTTAGACAATGCTATCTGGGAAACTTTAACAAAAACAGCAAAACGGTTCTTCTAAGGTCACTGAGGAACAATCCAAGACAGAAAGAAATATGAAATTGGCACGTGGACTGGAAGGATAACTGACCTTGTTGGCTATTTTTGCGTACACATCATTTTCCTTCGCTGCTGGTGGGGAAGTCCCTTGACTCCTAAAGAACAAAAGGTTCTCTGAACATAATCGCTTACAATTATCATTTTAGATGTCATCGTAAAAAACATACAAAAGATACTAACATGCCCTGACTGGGGAAGTGCAAGGAAGCATAGTTCACTTCACTGTCTGCATAGCCATGGTCCTCTCTGATTGGCTGTTGGAAAGAGAAAGAAAGAAAAATGGTTAAAAGGAATCAACATTTAGTCTGCTATACCACAGACACACTAGAACTGAAGTCAATCCTTGATTAGTCTAAATCAGTTTTGGATTTCAAGGGGATTTATCCTCCACTAATTTCCTTGGAAATGTTATTCAAGTGCTGATTGGTTGACTCGTGGCTATGAGCGTAAATCGGACCAATCGGATCAGGGCAGAGGTTGTAGACAATCCTCTTTCAAGTTGCTTACAACCTGAGAATTACTCATCTAAAATGGCAGGCAAAGCAACTTAAAAATGAAGAAAGTCATTATGAGTTTCCATCCCCGTTGATCTCCAACTTCACAAACCAAAGCAGAGTAGTTTAACTGCGGCTCCAGCCAAAACCTTATGGTGGTGAGTTATTGTGATAAAAGTATAAGGTGCGTATCTATCTTCCATCCCACCTGCACTCCAGCGGGCAGGTTGATTGTACTGTACACCATGTTAGTGATTGAACTGGGCCTGTACAGAGACATTGACATCACAACATTAGAGCATTAGACACTGGCTGAACATGCCGTGGACTAACCCCCAATACACCCAGGACTAACCCCCAGCACACCCAGGACTAACCTACTAAAGTCCTACAATTTACAGTATATACACCCAAGGCTAACCTTCTACAACAGTGGCTCCCAACCTTTGTCTTTAGGTGTACCACTATCATGTCATCAGGACCTTTCAGGGACCACCTCATGGAAATGGTAAAAGTGCCAGTGCCCCATCTATACAAAATAATTACTGAACGAAGGCCATGGCAGGAAACAGTGACAAGCAAAAGTCAGCGATGCTGCTTATACAGTATAAGTACACTGTATAGATACAGTGTGTTTATCTGGTAAACATAAATTAACATAAAGCCTCCACTGAGAACATTTCAATGGAAAACATATGATAGAATGCATTAAACAACACTATACCCCCCCCGTAACACCAGTGGTATGCATACCACAGGTTGAAAAACGTACAGTCTAACCCCTCTAGAACATACAGTCTAACTCTCTACTTCTTACAGTCTCTCTGGACTAGCAGCACTGCACTGGGGTGCCTGGGAGGGGGCGCGGTCTGTATGAGAGGAGGTGTGGTCTGGGCGGTAGGGGGCATGGTTTGGAAGAAGGTCATCTCTACTGCCAAGAGCATCGCCCTGAGAGAGAGAGGGAGAGAGAGAGAGAGAGAGAGAGAGAGAGAGACACACACACACACACACAGACAGAGGGACACTGAGATGGGTAAAGCTGTTTTGTTATTTTCAATAAAGCTGTTTTGGACTGAAGTCAATCGAGACAGAAAGACAGACATGTTACTGTATTGTATTGGAGGGGTGAATGGACGAAGCGTGTTACTGAATCGTATTGGAGGGGTGAATGGATGAAGTGTGTTACTGAATCGTATTGGAAAGGTGAATGGATGAAAATACTTGCCACCAAATAGTGTACCGGGCGAGACAGTGGGTGCGGAGCCCTCTCTGACACTAACTTTTTTCTCTTGTGTCTACCAAGAAGAGAGCATTAAGGTTACCAAACAGTGTATCAGTAAACTATATATAACTCTGGGATTATTGTGGCTGCTGATGTTATAGTGTAAAATGTAAATGTGGTTTAGTTTTTACCTGCAGACCAGGTATGTGATCACCGCCAACACAAGAAGGCAAACAAAAGGAATGGCCCAGAAGATCTCTTTCAGATGCCATGCTATTCCATCAGAGGCAAGCAGAACGACAGTCAGCACAACAGTCTCACAACAACAGTCACAAAGCAATTATCAAAGAACAACAGTCACAGAACAACATTTAGCACAACAGTCAGAAGAACAGCCACAGAACAACATTTAGCACAACAGTCAGAAGAACAGTCACAGAACAACAGTTAGAACAGCAACAGGCAGAACAAAAACAATCAGAACAACAGTAGGAACAACAACAGGAACACCAACAGTCAGAACAACAGGCAGCTGTACAAAGAAGAACTTGTAATGCTGTATCTAATCTCACATAGAACCAAGCCCTATCTGAGCATGAGGAGGCTGTGTACTGACTGTTGAGGAACAATCGGACCGTTTTGGATGTTGTTCCGCCCTCCGAGTTTTCGAGGTAACAGTGGTAGATGCCGGGATGGTCTAGATCAACAGTCAGGTTTTCATGGTTTTGGTTCTGGACAACCTGCTCATTTGATTTGTTGTTCAGCTTCCTGTACCAGATGTACCTCTTGAGAGGTGGAACGCTGATACCATGACAGCGCAACTGAACTGGGACATGGGCATCATACTCATTCCCACTCATCCCTGTGATGTTTGCATACTTGGGAGCGTCTAGGAAGAGAACAATCACAGGAAACAAGGAACAATTTTTCATGGAGCAAAACACTCAAGGATGACAGTTCATAGTTTTAGCATGGAGTGCAAATCAGTGCAATTTGTTTGCACTGACTTACACTGGGATTGGATCTCAACAGCATTTTACCCAAAAAATATATTTTTTATATTTTGCTGCATCTAGAAACTTCTCACAGATCTTAGGTGCTTAGATCTCACGTATCCGATCACTAAAATCCCATTTAGCCGTCAAATGACGAGAGAGAGGCGGGAGGGACATAGCGATTATATCAGCTTTTAGTGTGGTGGCCAGTGATGGTGCAACCTTCTGGACTTACACTCCACCACCACCTGGACCTTTGGGGATTGTCTGCTTCCCACTGTGTTCTTGGCAATGCAGCGGTACCACCCGTAGTCAGTCGGAGATACAGACTTTATGGTCAGGGTCTGGTTGGATCCCACAGTCACCTCCTGGACGGCGCTGGTCCTGGTCCAGTTGTAGGAGATGATGGGCGGGACGGACTGGGCCTCACAGAACAGTTCCAGTGTTTGGTATTCTTTCAGCACCAAATTCCCATTGAATTTAACACTCACATTCTGAGGAGCGTCTAGAGAATGGTAGAAATGAGTAAAGACAGCAGTTTATCTATCTATCTATCTATCTATCTATCTATCTATCTATCTATCTATCTATCTATCTATCTATCTATCTATCTATCTGTCCGTCCGTCCGTCCGTCCGTCCGTCCGTCCGTCCATCCGTCCGTCCATCCGTCTGTCTGTCTGTCTATCTATACTGTATATTTTAGATAGATATTTATTTAGATAATATTGTTAATACATAGTGAATGCAACTTACAGTTGACCGTCAGCTCCTGCTCAGACTTGTTGACTCCTTGGCTGTTCTGAGCTGTGCAGGCGTAATGACCCGCCGAGTCTAACGTCACGTTGAGCGTGGCGGTCAGAGAGGTTGTGTTTGAGACGTGGTGGAGGAGACGACGCACGCTGCGGTCTCCAGTGGCCCATGTCAGGTTCAGGCTGGAAGGGAGGGGCCAGCTCACCACACTGCAGTGGATACTGATGACATCGCCTTCAGTGGCCGACGTGGCCACAGACAGAACTGGCTTCATGGGAGCAACTGTGGACGGGAGGTAGAGGGGAAGTTGGACGCATGTCACCGGAAGTAGGACGTAGACAGGAAGTAGAACATGTAAAGGAAGTAGGACGTAGACAGGAAGTAGAACATGTAAAGGAAGTAGGACGTAGACAGGAAGTAGAACATGTACAGGAAGTAGGACGTAGACAGGAAGTAGAACGTGTACAGGAAGTGGGACGTAGACAGGAAGCAGAACATGTACAGGAAGTAGGACGTAGACAGGAAGTAGAACGTGTACAGGAAGTGGGACGTAGACAGGAAGTAGGACGTAGACAGGAAGTGGGACGTAGACAGGAAGCAGAACATGTACAGGAAGTAGGACGTAGACAGGAAGTAGAAAGCATACAGGAAGTAGGATGTAGACAGGTAGTAGAAAGCATGCAGGGGGTGGGAAGTAGACAGGAAGTAGAAAGTATACAGGAACTAGGAAGAAGACAGGAAGTCAGAAGTAGAAAGGACACAAAATAGGGAAGTTGAACACAAGTAAAACATACACGCATACTTACAGAGTACCTCGACACAGAAGCTGTTGCTTTTCTCCCCTTGTCCTCTGGTGTTGGTAGCGCTGCAGCGATAGCAGCCGTGGTTGGTTGTCGCTACAGACTGGATCTCCAGCTTGTGGTTGCTGGTGTTGGTCCCACTGAACTGAGAGTGGGTGGTCCAGTTCTTCCCGTCCGCGTGGAAGTACCAGGTGTATTCAGTCGGAGCAGGAACCGCATCAGCTGAACAGCGCAGTGTGAGAGGCCCGTTCACCTCCACTCGTCTCTTCGCCCCATTTAGAGTGAGATTCTTGGGAGAGTCTGAGCAATATTAAAAATTACACTTTTTAACTTAATTGCAAGTTGAATCAAATGAAAAATGGAAATCAAACTGGAATAAAATAGACAATAGTTTGAATAAAAATAATATAAACTCCAACAATCAAAATGAGAAGGTGTGCTTGCCCGTACAAGGAGAGTTAGCCTCCAGCAAGACTGATGTATTGCAGTTAGCCTAAAGTGAGAGTGATGTATTGCAGTTAGCCTTCAGTAAGAGTGATGTATTGCAGTTAGCCTACAGTTAGAGTGATGTATTGCAGAGTTAGCCTACAGTAAGAGTGATGTATTGCAGAGTTAGCCTATAGTGAGAGTGATGTATTGCAGTTAGCCTTCAGTAAGAGTGATGTATTGCAGTTAGCCTACAGTTAGAGTGATGTATTGCAGAGTTAGCCTACAGTAAGATTGATGTATTGCAGATTTAGCCCATGGTGAGAGTGATATATTGCAGTTAGCCTACAGTAAGAGTGATGCATTGCAGAGTTAGCCTACACTGAGAGTGATGTAATAAGTTGGTCTACAGCATTGCTGTCGTTAGGCCTAGGTGTCCTGACTTTTTTATGCATA
>OMKI01045874.1:0-10027 GCA_900302315.1 Phycis blennoides
ACTTTACCTGCCAAGGACAAGTGGAGTGTTCTCCATTTCTTTAGATCTAATTTGACTTTATCAAGTAGAGGAGCAAAATGTTCCTGGTAAAGGTTTTTCATATCTCTTGTAATGTTAATGCCCAAATATTTAAAGCCGTTTCTAGACATTTTAAACGGTAAAACATTATCCTGGATTTGAAGAGCCAAGTTGTTAACAGGGTAGCATTCACTTTTACTAAAGTTTAGTTTATACCCAGAAAATCTACCAAATCTTAACAGAGCATGGATGATATGAGGTACACTAAGAATAGGGTCCGAAACAAATAATAGTAAATCATCGGCATATAAACTTAGTCTATGCTCTTCTCCTCCTCTAAAGATTCCACTTATTGATGGCAATGATTTGAGTGCGATGGATAAGGGCTCTATGGCCAAGGCAAATAACAGTGGACTAATTGGACATCCCTGACGGGTTGCTCTCGACATGGTGAAGTACTGTGATTGCCTGCCGTTTGTAACCACAGAGGCCTTGGGTGAGCTGTAAAGAAGTTTAATCCATGAAATACATTTTGGACCATACCTAAATTTCTTTAAGCACGTGAATAAATATTCCCATTCAACCCTGTCAAAAGCTTTCTCTGCATCCAGCGAGATGACCACCTGAGGTACCTCACTGGACGCAGGGGAGTGAATGATATTTAAAAGCCGTCGGATATTTGTAAATGAGTGTCGACCCAAAATTAAACCGGTTTGGTCAGCAGAGATCACATCAGTCATTGTGGTTTCTAGGTGTAGGGCAAGAGCTTTAGCTAGGATCTTCATGTCACTGTTTAGGAGGGAGATGGGTCGATATGAACCACATTCTGTATTCTCTTTACCTGGCTTAAGCAGGAGAATGATCGATGCCTCAGTGAGTGTTTGTGGTAAAGACCCACGGGACATACAGTCCATAAACATTTCAAGTAGAATGGGGGATAGTTTCTTAGAAAACATTAAAAAAAATTATACTGGGTCGCCGTCGGGGCCAGGTGTCTTACCACTTTGCATTGCCATTATCGCGTTAATAATTTCAGACAGTTGTCTGACAGTTGGGAGTTTGGTCTTTATCTTATCCGATACCTTTATGGAAGGAGCCTCAAGATTGCAAAAGAAATGTGCCATATCAGCTCTATTACTGGTCGCCTCTGATGTATACAGGTTAGAATAAAATGAAGTGAATGTTTCATTAATTTCTCCCGGGTCAATAGTTAAATCACCATTTGGTTTCCGTATTTGTGAAATTTGTTGAAACATATTGGGACTTAAGTTGGTGTGCTAAAAGGCGGCCAGCTTTTTCTCCATGCTCATAGGCATACCCACGTGATTCAAACAACATTTTTTCTGTTTTACCGGTTGACAACAGGTTGTATTGAGTTTGAAGGTCAAGCTTTTTTTTATAGAGTTCAGGGGATGGAGACGTAGACTACTGAGAGTCTACTGTGTTTATTGATTTAATAAGTTGGTCTTGTTCAAGTCTACGCATCTTATTGATTCCTGCTGAATATGATATAATCTCACCTCTGATCACAACCTTCAGTGTCTCCCAAAGCAATGAGGAGGAGATGTTATCTTTTTTATTGGATTCTATAAAGTTATCAATTTCTTTGTTTATCAAATCACAAAATGAACTATCAGCCAATAAGGTTTTGTCTAATTTCCAAGGAGGACGTTCCGAATTGTTAGAAGGAAACACGAGATCTAGTAATACTGGGGCGTGATCAGATTCAACTATGGTTGAATAATCAGCTTTTGTGACAAAGGGAAGGTTTCTATCATTAAAAAAAGTAGTCTATCCTGCTGTATGAGTGGTGAACTGGGGAAGAGAAGGAGAAGGATTGACCAAGTGGAAAAAGAGAGCGCCAGGGGTCAACACCTCCTATTTGATCCATAAAAAAAGATAAAGATTTGGCCCGTCGGGGGTCTGTAGATTTAGGATTAGAGCGGTCCAATATTTAATAGTTAATTGTGCAATTCAGATCACCCCCTAAAATTAATTGTTGTGAGTTTATGTCTGGTATTATTGAGAAAACTTTACCCATGAATTCATCATCATCCCAGTTTGGGGCATATATATTAACCAAAACAACAGAAACCATGACAAAGCGCCCCTGTGGGTCAGAAATAACAGTGGTAGCACTGAACTGGATTTTTTCATGTATCAATATAGCTGTCCCACGTGGAATTGAAACTTGAGTGGAACACATGTCCCACCCAAGCTTTTCTGAGTCTAATTTGATCTTTTAACAACAAATTAGTTTCTTGAAGAAATGCAATTTCACATTTTAAATATTTAAGGTGATTGAATATTCTAGCTCTTTTCACAGGCCCATTTAATCCTTTTACGTTCCAGCTGATAAATCTTACATCTGCCTTTCTTACATTAGTTCTTTGTCCCATGTTTAATCAGAAAAAGGATAGTATTGTGATAATAACTGTAAAGCAAATAAATGGTTGCAACAAAAAAGTGTACAGCTCCATAGATGACCTCACTAAGAGTGAAATAAAGAAATAAAAAATATATGCAAAAATCTAGTGGTGTACCATCCCATAACCCTGTCCCATACCCCAAACACAGACATAACTAACACTAAGCCTATACTTGTTCCTCTCCCTGAGGCAACGGAGATTACATTTTAATTGAGTGTTAATTATGTTATCATAATTCCTCAAAAAGGGACAAAATCAAGTACAACGTGAATTAAAGAGGTTTGGGCTGGCTGGAGTGACTGACAGCAGTCTGATATATCTTCAGATAATCCCACTGGGAGAGTCAACCATGTTTCACAGCGCATCCTGAAACATTATCAATATCAATATCAACAATATCAACGTCCCTAGAGCCCAGATGAGAAAACACAGACATGCAACCTGGTGAGAGTGACTGGAGGGAGAGAGGTCACCACATTTCATCATCACAGATGACACAACGCCGTCCATCGTTTTCACTGCACTTTTATCCTGAGACACGTTGTATAGTAAAAAACAAAAGAAAAAAAACAAAACAATCAAGTCAAGAAAACTGGTACAAAGTTTTAAGGGAACCAGTCAACAGACAACACAGACGGTTTTCAGCACAAGTACACATGGCTTGAAAAAATAAATGTCATTCACAATAAAAAGATAAACATTACAATTACAACTAAATACACAAGGTCGGTCCTGCTCAACGCCCAGGCTGCGGCACGACACGCTTCCTGTGATGGCGAGACTCCTCACCGTGTTTCTTAATGCTACCCCCGGCTTGAAGCACCAAGATGACTCAATTACAAGTCACTCAGGGTGAGCGAGTTGTAACCAAGTCAGCTCAGGATGAGCTACTTGTAACCAAGTCAGCTCAGGATGAGCTCGTTGTTTCGTGACGAGGAAAACTCAGCCGACTGTAAAACCCTCACTGTGTGGCAGTTTACACTGTTCTGCCCCAAAAGGCTTTTTAAGACTCCTCGCTTGGGGTAGCAACCATCGGGACTCCACAGAATGTTGCAACCCCGTATCCCAGGGTTATCTTAGGGCAATTGCAATCACCAAAGAAAAACAAACAGTGTGCTGGATGTAAAAAAACAAAAAACAAAACAAAACTACAAAAGTCTTTGCTTCAGAGGGGAGCCCGTCACCGAGGTAACTTCCTGTCGGATCCTCTTCTTAAAAGAACATCTAAGGAAAGGTAAAAAACCGAGGCTATTTCTCCTCTTTTATCCCCAGTGGAGACTCCGCTCTCTCCTTCTTCCCACCAACAACGGTCTCTTCGTTCTGCTCGTCGCTCGTCTGAGGCGCCGCAGGTCGTTTCCTCTCCTCCTCCGTCTTCACCTCCTGCTTCGCCGCCGTCTTCGCCTCCGTCTTCGCCTCCGTCTTCACCTCCTGCTTGGCCTCCGTCTTCGCCGCCACCCTGCGAGGCGTTCCGAGGAGGCCGGGGGGCTCGGGTTTCGCCAGCGCCGCGCTCTCGCAGACCGTCGGCCCCTCCCACTTCGGAATGTCCAATCCCAGCGCCTCCATCAGCTGTTTCATGACCTCGTCGACGTAGCCATGGATACGGAGGTTAGCGTGCTTATCCTAACAACGACGACAACAACAACAAAACAAACAAAACAAAAGCATGAGACGGAGACTAATCGCGATAATCGGATATGTGCATTTGAATGCAGAATCTGTAGGCAAGGGACAAGGTTTGGGGATTGGAAGCGACTTTACATTCGTAGGCCGTACGCAGTCCGAGCAGTATTGGCCAGTCACGTTTCAGTGGGATTTGGTTGCAACCGATAAAACAGTTTGTTTGGTTAAAAAAAGTAAAAAAAGGCGGAACGCATCGGCCAAAATGCAATCTCGGAATCCATCGACCATCGGCTGACAATTTCATCGCATTACATTTACAAGCAGATATAAGTTGTCTCTCAATCTCAACTCCTGTCACGCATCTCAAGTTGCTAACTTGACTGTAAACAATGACCGGCGTACGGAAGAGCAGGCCTTGGCCCCGGATAACCGCCGGCTACACCGCGAGCCCCCCGAAAAACATTGGCACTCGCCCCCCCGAAAACATTGGCACTCGCCCCCCCCAGAGGCTACACCACCACAACTATGGTGGCCATGCGCACATAGCATCACATCCACAGGAGGACCAGGGAGTCTGCAGGACAGCGGGACTCACGTGTTTGGTGGCCTGCAGGTTGACCACCGCCAGCCGACCTCCTTTCTTCTTGGTGAGCAGCGGGAGATCGCCGCTGGGCTTGATCTGCAGGGAGGTGCCCAGTGTCAGCGCCAGGTCTGCCCGTCTAGGTAGAAGTAGTGGTAATGGTGATGAATGATGATATGATGTAGGTCCATGATGAAGAGGGTCTTATCGTGGGATAGCGGCCTAGTACCAGGGAGCCACAAAAGGAGCTTTTCCTCCTGGCTTGTGCAAGCCATGTTGACCTGTGACCAATGTTTTGAGCCCGACCCCAGCTGACTACAGATGAAAAGACAAAGGGAAGGGCCCTGCAGCGAACACAATCTATTTCAACCAACTTTCCACAGTCTCCTTGCCCTTGTACCTGCTGGCGTCTTCGGCTCTGGTCAGGTCTTTGATTGGGAGGGCCTCCTCCCAGTCCAGTATGGTGCTGATCAGCTTCCCCCTAATTGAAACAATGCAACGGGGCTCAGGCTGGTTGACTCCACAGCACCCGCACACAGCAGAAACACGCGAGGGGTTGGGAACCTTTTCACAACGTTACTTGAAAAGAGCCAAAGAAGAGCTCACATGCTCCATTTATGGAATATATAAATAAATTACAAACGAGACATGACCATTAAGCTGGAAGGAATCATAATACCATATTACATTTTCTGGCATTTCCTTATCTAATTGCAGATGATATGGTATTAGGGTAAATAGATTTAAATGTTAACCTGAAGTACCCAGGCTATGTGACTCTGTCCAACAATAATCAATTTTTCCTATCGCAGGAAGACATTTAATACAATGATTTGCGTAAAATGTAATTTATGTAATTGTATCTCTCCGTAGCATTGTTGCTCTGTTGAGCCATGTGTGATCACTGAAAGCATGGCTCTGGAGCGGGGGGCTTCATGTGCCCCCCCCCTGGGCCAGCCTGCCCGGAGCCCCACCCTGGGAGCCAGCCCAGGGCTTCAGACATTACCGGCAGGCCCGGAGACCTCGGGAGCGGACCACGTCACAGTGACGCCCGGTGGGCTTCAGTCCCATCACGCCGATCACCTTCTCCCTCACATACTGCCTGCAAAGAACGCATCGTAGCGGGGGGGCTCATGGGTTAAAGGTGCACCGTATGTGTCACTCTTTCAGCATGTTGAGTATTCTAAGCACAGGGGAAAGAGAATTGAGAGGATGCTCAACCCCCAAGAGGAATTTATTCATGTTTATATTTAATAAAACAGCTAAAATAATAGTATTTCTTTTTGTACATACATTGTTTGTTTGTTTGTGCCTAAATATCTGGGTCACTGGTGTGTGTGTGTGTGTGTGTGTGTGTGTGCGTGCGTGCGTGCGTGCGTGCGTGCGTGCGTGCGTGCGTGTGCGTTTACCTGCCACATTTCTCACAGTCTTCAACAAACATGTTTCCGTGAAGCTCCGACAAGGCATCCCTGGAACAGAGGGACCGGAGGTAAAAGAGGAAGACAGAAAAACAGGAGCATCTCGAGCGCGCCAGGAGAAAACGCACCTTTCACATGCACTTCCTGTCAATCACTCTTTATGTAGATGGTAAGCCATCTACATAAAGAGTGATTCAAAGAGTGATATTCAAATGTCCTCAAATGGTCTCATTTGATTAATCAGCCAGGCAACAGTGCCGCCAGACCCTAACTATCGCTTCCACAGACAATTGTTTTGCTTTCAACGTGAGGTCCAGTTGGCCAGTAGGGACCCGCTGAATATATTCAGAGCGAGCTTGGCAAACGCAACCTCCTGATGGATTTAAACACACGCGTTGAAAAGAATATTGTCCACCCGCCCGAGGAGCCTACTTGTTTAAAACCCTGATGCAAATGTCTAGCTCTGAGTTGAATTAAAATCCTATTCAATTTGTTTCTAATTTGTGGTCCTGAGGATAGCTGAAGCAGGGGGTCTTTGTGTACATTTTGGCCTAACTCCAGTAGCAACAACATTAAACCCCACTAAACCTGTTTACCAAACAACAGGTGTTTTTCTGTAGCGAACACTGTGACACATTAACATTTGCATGAGCAAAATGCATAATTAAGTCTGAATGTTGTTTTGCAAGTCATTTCGTTCTAAATGTAATTAACAAAATGATTTGTGACATGACCAAGAATCACTTTCAATTACAAGGTGTTCTCTAATCAATATATAATGTAACGTATAAATAAATGTAAAAAAACAAATACATGTACATATGACAATTACTCTCTCTTTTCATTAGTCCAAGTGTGTCGCAATACAACACGCTTAACATAGTGATTATCCGCCGTCTTTGGACAATACCACTGGCTCTCCACCTTCACACCTCTCTCTCTCTCTCTCTACCTGGGCTGGGGGGGGGGCTGTGGTTACCTGGGGAAGCCAGACCTCACATGCAGCCCGTCCACATTCTGGCTGATGAGATATTTAAGGTATCCGGCCTTGTAGAGGCCCAGGAGGGCCATGTGCGTCAGGCTGGGCCGGGCGTCCTCAAATGTGGTATCGAACTTGGGCGTCTCGCCCTTCTCCTCCATGGTCCACACGCCCTTTGGCCCTCTGGAAGACAGCAACGCACATCGGAGGCTTAATGAGGCGCGGTCTCGGGACCAAAAACAGATAAAGAAAACATGAATATGAGAAAACTGGGTCAAGGAGCGCTTCTTCTCCATAGTTAATGTGTAAGGGAATGAATTATACAAAATGAGTGAGGTATTGATTTGATTGTCCTTTTAATGAGGCGAGTGTGGGGAAACCTCAGGGTCAGTCAATACAATGCTCAACATAACCTTGGTGTTGGAGAAAAGATGGACATATAACGGAAAAGTAAATATATCATATTAAATGCATGCAAAAGGTATTGTGGGAGGGATTTAATCACTGGCTGAAATGCATTTATAATAATTTTGTCATTTAAAATAAACAGATGTTACATTGTCATACATTTCAATTATGCATCAGCATATGATGCAGATAATAAACATATACATATACACATACATATACAATAATATATATCCATCATATAAATTATTCATATTTAGCCTTCATCTCAGTATGTTGACCAAAGGACAAAATAAGCCAAACTTGCTTATCTGAAGTAGGTATGGATAGTAGCAAAACAGACCTTTGATTGCAGTCTACAATCAAGACAATAAGCCAAAAAAAATCAGCGATTTTCACATATTTCGATGCGGTTCATCGACTGAAAACTGGTAAATGACTTGGCCATGCACATTAGAGTCTATATGGTGAGCCTCTGTCACCCTCCTACGCTAATGCAGTGCTACTGCAAGCACATCGAAACCCATTGGAGCTCACAGAAAACAAAGCATGTGCTTTTTAGTTGGCAGCTGTGGCTGCGACGGGCGCCTATGGTCCATGAACCCATCTGCACATCGGGAGCAAGGTTTACCTGAAGTCTGGGATACCCGACGAGGTGCTGATGCCTGCTCCAGAGTGCACAACGAGGAACTGACACTCCTGTATCATTTCAGTCAGGGTTTTAACCTTCTCTTTCAGCTCCTCCGGACTGTCAAATTTCTTTTACCCCACGGCAGAAAGTGGGAGGCAGAAAATAACAGAAACGAAAAGAGAAAGACAAGAACAGAGCGTTAGTGCAACAAAGACATGGGGCACAAGAGAGCAAGAGCACACACACAACTTTAACTCATTTAAAACGTTTTAACCAACTAATCGTTGTGTGGCCCGTTGTGTACATGCATTAGACGTAACATGTGTTCAATTAACAAACCTAGGGTTAATTGTGAGCCATTAAAGCTAGCTAAACAACTTGGGAGTAGTGGCAGCACCACCATCAGTAGTTCAGCTTACCTCGGGTAGTCCGCAGACACCTTTGTCTGCATATGGCGATAGCCCGGCCGCATAGTTCACAGACATGCTCGGGGACGCTGTGTTCTCTTCTCGGTTGCTTCGCACAATCGGCGTAGCCTAAGTGGTGTTTCTGTTCACAACACCAAAGTATTCTCCTGAAACTCAAGCAGCTATTTTTTTTTTTTCTTGTGTTTTAAATGACGTCATTTAAAAGCGACGATCGCGGCTGTGTGTGCAGCCCATAAGCGAAGATGATTGTTTTCGGAGAGATAGGGACGGTGTTCATTTTAAAACATTGTATTTCGTGAGAGAACTGCGGGCTACACGATTACTGTGTTTAACACATTGGCCTAGGTTTCGACTTCTCGAGTCGCCAAAACAACATTTTGCAATAAATTAATTCCAGAAGAGGGCCACCGTGGTCCTGGATGCAGTTGGATTCAACACACACGTTCTTATTTATAAACCAGTCTAAGCCACATGCCATACGCATGAAATAAATCAAGTATGATTTTTTTTATATAGTCCTTTAATTTTTTTTTAAATAGCCAAAAGACAGAAGAAACAAGTAAATAAAGTAAATAAAATCGACCATCCATACATCTATGTGTGCATATCAGTTTTGGTTATCTTCTGAAGCCGTCAACCAACTTTGAAGACCACCCAAAGACCGTCTTGGTTTGATGATCAGACCTGTCCTGAGAATTGCAAAAGTCCAATTTGAGAATAAAAACAACCAAAAGGATATCGCAGATGCAGAGTAAACACGATGAACAACCAAACACTCTAAAATGCACGACAACCCCCCTTTTCTGCATCCACCATCAGGGCAGAAAAATAAAGAAATTAAAAACGAAATATGGTCAGTTTTGGCCTTTATCCGCAAGCTTTGTTGACCCTGATACACCATTATTTAAACGTTTTCCTGTACAAAACATTTCCCTAATGAATCCATTCACCTACTCATGTAATTCTAACACATTGTTAAGAGTGAATAACAGGGTAACCGAAAAAAGTGACGAAAATGAAGCTCAAAAAGAAGTTTAAAAACAGAAAGTAGACATCAATAGTGGACAATTTTTCAAAAAGTAATCAATGGTTTTCAGGCCTCATTCAAATGGCTTCTCCGGGCTTTGTACAGAAGACAACTCTGATGGACAATCAGAGGTTTTCTCCCTGGTAGGCTGGGCAACTACAGAATTGAAAGATCCTTTGAATAACATAACCCCACACTAATTAAAACAAAAAAAAGATGACACGCATCCAAAGAAATATCAGGATGTCTGCAGAATTCTGTTACAGAGCTCTAAAAAGTTGAGTGTGGGTCAATCGTCCGACTGTAAGAGGAACGAGCTGTCAAGATGTGTTGGTGAAAAACGCTTTTCCCCAAAGTGTTTGGAAAAAGTGATTATCACAACTCTGACCCCACTAAAGACAGACCACCATATTGGAAAAGGTAACTTTTGAAGCCGTTTACAGTGCATCACTCCAAACACACGGGGGGGGGGGGGGAAAAAAAAAAAAA
>OMKI01045907.1:7581-18401 GCA_900302315.1 Phycis blennoides
GAACCTCTGGGTCATTTAGTATTCTGAATCTGAATGAAAGTTATGCAGTCTGTCTATACAGTGAGCAGTAGAGATGGGGACTACACATACAGTCTCTCTCTACAGTGTGCAGTAGAGATGGGGACTACACATACAGTCTGTCTGTACAGACTCACTTTGCGTGTACGGAATGAAGTTTCCGATCCTCATCTTCTCCACCAGCTCCCTGAGAAGCCCGTCATCCTCAGCGGTCCAGCCACTCCTCTTCAGGGTCTTTGACACGTACCTCTGGTATGTCTGGATACACATGAAGGCTGTCCGGCCCGTCTGCACTCAGACAAACGGATCAGAGACTGCATTACTGTCAGGTAGGCTTGCACACACAATTAATGATTTGAGGTTGGTTTTTTTTTTATATAAAGAGACAGATGGGTAGTGAGACAGATGCAGAGAGAGAGACCTGAGAAGACTTGGCATTACATGCTGCATAAGCGCACACACACACACACACACACACACACACACACACACACACACACACACACACACATCCTCACCCCCAGCTCTTCAGCGATGCTCTCCCAGTTTCTCTCTCCGTGCTTTTCGCTCAGCTCCTCCAGACGCTTGATCTCCTCTGGAGTCCAGCTGGACTTGTTCACCGACGGGTGGAGAAAGTTCCTCCAGAATTGACGCAGATCCTCTGCCTCCCTGAGCCCCTCAAACTGAGGAGAGTAGAGCCCATCAGAGAAGAGGACAGGCAGGAGCCACTATTAAAAGTTCACAGTGAAACTTGTGCGTAGTTAGGTAGTCACGTGCGACCAGCGCACCTAACTAACAACGGCAGACACAAGATACCCATTGGGTTTGTTACGACAAGACAAAAACACCGGAACACTGGAGCCCTGTGTTACTGTATGATTAGTCACTGTTAGCAAGCTGTCAAGCATTTTTTCAAAAAGTCATAAGACAATTAACTTCAATAAGGAAAAAAATATTTTTTGGTACCTTACATGAGTCGCATAAAATGGCTGTAGTCATTGGCATAATGGAAACTATTGTTCTCAGTGTGTTTACAACTTCAGACTCGCAGAATCTGTTAAATGAAGCACAAGTCTGTGCTAGGAGTGCAAAGGACCTGGAAGCTGCATTTATTTGAATGATTATGTGAAAGAGTTGCTTTGCTTGGATACTTTTAACTGGTTTTAGACTATGGCTTTGTCAACACTGTGGGCTCAAGATCCCAAATCATTTGAATCTACATGTGACACAGGTAGATTGTATTTTCCTAGTATCACACATCACGTTTTCAGATGTGGGCCACTTTCATATGCGGCCCTAGATCTGATGCGTGTCTGATCCGATGCCATGCAGCCACCATTCTGCAGTGTGGGCAACAGATCAGAGCAGAACAACCTACTCTGAGCATTAGGCCTGTAATGTCAAGGTAGCACATGTCAGGTGCTTAAGACAGATGCATAGCGTTGGGGGTAAAGCAGAAATAGAAAATTGAAAACCAGAGTGTGCAAGAGCCTACGTCAATGTTGGAGATCTTTTGCCAGTCATGCTCATCAAAACGATCACCGACAAGCTCCTCCTCCTTCTGGGATCTGACCAATCAGGTGAAGAGAGAGCAGCAATATGGTGTGTAAGAAAAGGCGAACTGACAGAGACACACAGTTGATACTGTAAACACACAACAGGAGGAGAGGTACCTGAGGTGCTGGATGTCTTTCTCCAGCTGCTCTATCTGCTCCTTCAACGCCTTTTTATCTTCTGTACGTGCTGAACTCATCTTCTGACTCAGATAGTCCACCCTGTTCAGAGAGTACAAAAGGTAAAGAGGCAGACAGGTAAAAAGACAGACAAGACGGAGTGGAGGGAGAAGACAGGGAAATAGGTCGGAAGACAGACGGACATGTGCAGAGCTGTTTTAGAAGCTGTGGGGTGGCAGCCCAATAGGTCCTTTGTATTGTTATGCATTAATAGTTTGTGTACTTGGACAGCTTGGGCTTGATCTGACTCTTGAGGCTATCCTTGGCCACAGAGTTTATCAGCAGCGTCTTCTGCCAGCCTTCCCCTATACAGAAAGCACACAGGAAGAAGAAGTCAGCTCAGCTCTGACATTTAGCCTATATTTGATCAATTCTATCACATTTTGGAAGGTTTGTTCTGCAACCAAGACAATTATTTTCTGCTGTTAACAACACATTGCGATACACGACACAGGCAGGCACTATGTTTTTCTCACATCTTTTCATTTGGAGGCGTTTGTCATCAAGAGTGGTGGTCATCCTGTTTGTCCTGTCCTTGGTCTCCACGTTGGCTGGAGGACCCTGGCAACAGAAAAACACAGCTCTTTGGTACGTTTTGTTTTCTGTCTGCCAGTCGAACTACCATTGTTTCTACCGCACGTCATGACTGAACCCAACCGGCTGTCTCAGCTGTGTCTCCTTGTCTGTTTGTCCAACAACCCACCAGTCCAGTGAGTTTATCCTTGAAGTAGGGCTTATGGAAGCGACCCAGGTACATTTTGGTTGGCTGTTGGTAGGAGGTAGGTAGACGACTGTAATCCCTGATGGCGTCTCTGGTTGGCCCAGTCATCTGAAACAGCAGCTCTTTCTAAACAGGGAGAGCATTCACATTTACCACAGCATCCATCAACACTGAGCTACTAGGCTATGCATGGTGTAATAGTTGCAGTGTCAGAAATCTGTATTAAACCCAAGTAATAGAACTTCAAGTTCTGTAGTAAATAGTACTAATTGTGTCACATTTCAACTCGGGTTAATTAGGTAGTTTCAAGCTTCTCTCCTCTACTGTAATTAATACATTTAGCCACCAGATAATTTCTCCATCAGCTGGACATGTGACAACACAGCACAACTTTATTGTTGTGCTGGTGGAAAGGTGGAAAATTGCCTTTTGCTTCGCTTGGCATACACACAAACAAATACGTTACACTTAAGACATAGACAAATTACAAACACTGCACGGTAGGTTAAAGAGAAAACAACGGGAACCTGTGCGCATCTGTTCTGGTTGAGCAGGCGCTCCAGGTGGTTCAGTGAGTCGATCAGAACCTGCTGGTAGACCAGGTTCACCTGGAGGCACCCCTCTTCTGTCTCTGGGATGTCCAGCTCCTCAGCGCTCTGACGCAGAGGGACGGACGGACGGACACACACACACACACACACACACACACACAATGTTTAGACTTAGTTGAATGGACAGAATAGACCGCTTGATGAATGTTATGCACCAATCAGAAGACCTCTCCGCTGTCGTTGCTGTCCTCATCAGACGGGCAGATGGCATCCTGGGCCTGCAGCGCTGTCTGCAGCTCTTCAATCTCCTGTTGGATCTGGTCTCTCTGGGCCAACAAACCAGAAGGCACCTACACACACAAACACACAAAGCATTCACGCACACGCACATAGTTAGTTACATTTTTATTTTGTCATTCAAATTAAACAAAGTCTAACATCTCAGTGTGCATGAAGTAAATAAATTAGATAGATAGATAGATAGATAGATAGATAGATAGATAGATAGATAGATAGATAGATAGATAGATACTTTATTCATCCCAAGGGAAATTTTAGAAATTAGAATTTCAATACAGTACTTTCAAAAGAAAGAAAATACTTAGATGATGTTTCTTAGCAGATGTTTCTTACCTGATGGCTTGGCTCCGCCATTTGAATCTCGTCATCTGATCCATCGTCTGACCCATCACAGACAGAATACATGTATATCTTGATTGTAATTATGACAGTGACATTAACGAATACATAGCGAGACAGAAAACCAAAGAGTCAATAAAAGTAGGGTAGTAGTGGGGTTGGGTCCCACGGACACTCAGCTCTGGGTGGTCGCTCACCGTACATCACTCAACATGACCGTAAAAAAAATGATCAAAAAGCATTCTTGCTATTGCAAGACCTAAGTTACCTGAGGATGTGTCACTAGACAGTTGGTCCAAGTCGACAGGAGCTTCGCCAAGGTTCTGTTCCAGCTCCTCGATTTGTCTCTGTAGCCTGTCTCTCTCCTCCGCAAGAGAACGAGACATGTCTGCCTGTCTGTCTGTCCATCCAAAACACACAAGTATTATTACTCTACTACCATGTTATCATTTCTCTCACACACATTTTTCCAGAACCATTATATATAGACAACTCCTTTAACATGACATCACATAGCTGTGCGTGCCCTAAGTTACCGAATACGTTCACATCATTGACATTGTTGTTTTTCAATTGAACAATTATCTTGAACGCGTGGACTTTAATGGATATATAGTGTGGCGCGAGATATGTCCTGTGGATGAGTCTGATGATACACAACAAAAGCTCCGTTCAGTTTGCAAGCGGAAAAAAAACGAAATGCCTAACAAGACACTACCGACCTGAGACAGAAGAAACACAGCGAGGAAAAATGTTTTTCTGTTACACTGGCAAAGTTGAATTCCTAACTTCACTATTTACTGTACTAGGCTATGCATGTCCATGTGCAGCTTCGCTCCAATCCTGACGCAGCGACGTTTCTGGATCCTTAACATATTACCCACAGTGCACCGCGCGATACATCTTCCTGGGTAGAAATCGCTTTTTATTAAAATAATAATGAAGAAAAATATACAAATCGACTTTAGTTATGACGAGCTAGAATGTTTTACAAGTAACCATTATTAATAGAAATTAAGTGCAAATTCACGGGTTTTATTTAAAGAAAACAGACAGCACCCACAATGCATAGCTTCCCTATGCGTCCCTTTCTGCAATATCATTTGTCGTTTTCAAATGTACCAAAATGCTTGACTTTTTATCAACAAATGTTAAAATCAATTTCCTGCAAATCATTAAACTTTCGAGAAGCATCCACAATTATAACATTGTATTTAATGTGCGGCAATACTGTACTACAAACTAAGTATCATTTTGTAGGACGGAACCAGATGACATTGACAACAGCACATAGTAGTAAGGCGAGCCCGGCAGGACTGCAAGTTCAACAGCGTAATTCCGTAGCCCTGTTGGCCAAGGCTGTAATTATCTTTTCTCTCAACAGATGTCGCAAATAATCAGTCTTAACCATCTTAACGTTGCATTCGTCTCGACATCTCAGGTCTCACCCTTTTCCGTTCGGATATGATTATTTTTCTTATTATTAATTACAATTTGTAAGCAGGCATTAGGTGGTTTAAGCCATGTCATCAACAGCATTCAAATTATAAGTGTCAAGTGGTGACTTTCTATGAAAATGTATATTCTGTTGTTGAGACACCTACCTCCTGTTATTCAAATAATACACAGACCAAATTCACTAAAAATCTTTTATTCTTAAAATACTGAAAAAGTAAAAGCACTGTGTGTGTGTGTGTGTGTGTTTTCATGGTCTCCTGTAGAGAATATCCCAGGTAGGCTGCCAGCGGAGTGCTTGCAGTTGATTGGCCGACAGTTCTGGGTTTCCGTAGGTCAAAGGTGAAAAGCTTCGGTAGCACAGGTAGACAGAGCAGAGTCCTGCTAATGCAGACACACATCCAGCCCGGTGCTGAGACGTCCCACTGGGAGGGGGAAACACAAACAGTGTGTGTTGAAGGTGAAGGTGAAGGTGAAGGTGAAGGTGTGTGTGTGTGTGTGTGTGTGTGTCTGTACCTGAGCAGATGAGTGTGTGTGTGTTCCAGGACTGCAGGGAGGAGCTGTAACAGGAAAGTGTATGCTGGCAAGTAGTGATACAGGAAGAGGGTGGTCTCCATCAGGAAGAAAGGCAGGAAGTTGACCAGCCAGCCACCCATACACACCACCCCCACTCGCTGGAACTGGCACCAGGCAGCTGCAACACACACATACATGCATTCAGGAAAACTGTGTGTGTGTGTGTGTGTGTGTGTGTGTGTGTGTGTGTGTGTGTGTGTGTGTGTGTGTGTGTGTGTGTGTGTGTGTGTGTGTGTGTGTGTGTGTGTGTGTGTGTGTGTGTGTGTGTGTGTGTGTGTGTGTGTGTGTGTGTGTGTGTGTGTTTTGTACCCTCAGGTATATCTCTGATGGCCCTCCTCCTCCTTAGCAGGTACCAGACAGCTAGAAGCTGATAGGCTGCAAGACTTAAATTGGCCATGCCCCAAGACACTAGATTGCCAATCAGATGAATCTGGGCCTGAGGGGACAACCAATTACAGTGGAGCATATAAGCATCAAAAGCCTTGCACTGAATTGTCATTTATCCATGATGTCCTTTGTAGTCCCTCTATAGTAAGTGGCTATGTGAATAAATGTGTTATTTCTGTGTATACATGTGCATATATGCATCTTACATTGGTAGAGTGGTGGAGCCAGTAGACTATATTGGTTGTCATGTAGATCCATTCCAACGGGGAGGAGCTATATTTGTGTTCCGACTCCTCCTGTTTCACTGTAAGCATCTTTCGCTGCCACGGCAACAATAAACATCATCATTCTGCTGCCCAGTGTGACAACAAACATCACCAATGTAACAGTAGAAGAATATAGTGGCAACAAATGTTATCATACAAGGGCTGCCAGTAGTCATTAAGTAGTAGTAATTTAATCAGCAATAATATTTGTAACAGCAGAAACAGTGATACCAAGGGTAATAGAAGTACAGTAAGTAGTACTGATGTTGCTGCTGTCTGTATTAGCAGTAGTACCTGGAGCTCTATGAACTTAGACAAGAAGGAGATGTTTGGATGGACATCGATGTGAGTCGGCGAATGAAGCTCTACCTCTCTCTCCTTTTGCTCGTGACCTACACGTACACACACACACAAACAGAAATAAATGTATGGACATGCACAGAGAAATAACCAGCAGACATGTTTTGATGAATGTGTGTCAAGAGAAATCAAAAGCACACACACACAGACAGCAAACAAACCAGAATCCATGGCCTGTGTCAATTCAACATAGGCCACATTGGGACACACATGACGATCAGTGTCGAGTTAGTTATAAGTGAAGGACCCACCGACGCCAGGCTCAATAGTACAGAAAATGTAAAGGAACTAAAAGACCGTCACGGGAACGGTTCTTCTCTTGGTCCACTTACTGGTCCCATAGCGGTGCTCCTCTACGTTCCACACCAGGCTGCTGTGATGGGCTCTGGAGACGCGGTCGGCCACCACCTCCAGCTGTCCAAACCCCCACTCGGGGAGCGTCCCTCCGCTCAGCTGCAGGGGTGGAGCAGCGGTTCATAAATGATCAGGGTCATTCGGGACGCGAGTTGGGAGTTGGAAGTGCCGGGTCGCGGCCCCGATGACGTACGGAGCCTTCTGGACAACTCTGAGCAACACCGGAATCGCTGATCCTTTTGTCGGACAAAAGCGTCACTAATTCCGGTGCGCTTTTTGAGTTTTTGCGAGCGTGCGGTTGGGTCCTTCGGACACACTGAAGTGGTTGTTCTGTGAAGGGCGGTGACTGCTTGGCGTACATCACTCAACATAACCCTGGATTCCTTTCAGAGTCGGCATTCTTGCTCTAGCAATGTGACACGTTCTGAAGTAAAACGGGCACTTCTATATTTTTGCTATTAGCCACACTTAGACATGCCATCCCTCCTTTTTTCCGTGGCAAAACCATCCCGGTTCAAATATAGACAGTCCAGGAAGTTCAAATATTTAGGTAGAATTATTGGCAATTTGATTTATGTGATTTATGCATGTCAAAAATCCTACACTTAGTCTGCATGTTTTTTAGTAAAATGCAAGTTCTACAAAAAAACAAAAAAAACAATCAATCTTTAGAAAAAAAGGCTGTTGAAATTGTGTATATAAAATCCCATGTATGTAATCATATGGCTGGCGTGGGCGGTGCATGTCAGCGTCCAGGTGGGGCGGGGGAGGTACCTTGAGAACGGCTGAGGTATTGACGTGAACTAATCGCACATCAGACACAATGGTCTTCCACACCTCTGACTCCGCGTCCCTGTTGGAGATGTCCTGAACACACAAACATTCACACACGTTTATCATCATCACCATCAAAAACAAAGTGGAATTTTTTTTTTTTAAGGTCAAAGGTCACGCTCACCACTTTCCACAGGTTCTGTATCACCATGGAAACATTGAAGTCAATGTATCCTGACACTTCCTGGGCGTGAGGACTCATCGGAGCGGCCACATCGTGACTGAACACACAAACACACGCAGGCACGCACGCACGCACACGCACACACACACACACACACACACACACACACACACACACACACACACACATTAGGAGGAGTTAATACAATTTTTGAATTCCAAAGGAGGAGGAAGACGGTTGCTATGGTTACCTGTTGAGGAAACGAGACGTCATGCCGTGGAGGAGCTGGATGATGTCACCGTGACGAACGGGTCGAGGGGGCGTGTTCACCACCAGTTCCTGTCTGACAGAGAGCAGATGTTCCCACATCAACGCAGTTTGAGCAGATTCAACACCAACTCAACAACCCTTTCTGTTGTCAGATCTGAATTGAGGTTACTCTTTCCCGGCCCCATGGAGGAAACTTTACTTTGTATTGATAAAGCACTGGTTTCCATCCTACATTCCTTCCCATGACAACGTTACTCTAGAACAGTGGCTTTCTAACTATTGGTCAAGGACCTATAATGGAGTCAGGGGAAACAACAAACAGTTTAACAATGCATGTCGGATGTTGGAACAACTGCCTTCAGTGTATTCGCTCCATTTGCTCCAAGATTGAACTGCAGGTCTCCTTGGATTTACATTCCATTGTAGATTCTGTTCAATTCAACTATTTTACTGGAGGACAGATTTGTATTGCTTATGGTAAACACCATGATAATCTACACACAGGCAGTATAACCTAATTGATGGCTCCTATGGTAACCAATGTGTCTGCTTCGATAGTAACACCCCTTCTGACAATAGCAACCGAATCATGTCTCCATAGAAGCCTACCCATCTGACTTAATTTACCGGTCTGTTGTCATGGTAACCTACCTGCCAGGGTCCTTAATAATCCACCAGTTGTTGACATCTTTAAAGGGATAACAGGTCACCTGCTGCTGGTGAGAGCTGCCTCTACCGTCTTCATACCTACACACACGCAATCACATCACATTACATCACATCACATCCACACACACACATTATAAAACCATCAAATGCAAATGGTTTTGATTGAATAATTGGAGTAGCATTAGTGATGTGGCAGTACCTGATTGGATAGTTAGCCTTATGGGAGTGCAGCCAGCACGGGATTGTCTGAGAGGCGGAGCTTCGTAAGGTCACCTGACTGCCATAGGCCACTTCTAATGGCTGGCCCCGAGTGATTCTCGAAAGGCCACCCTACACACACACGCATAACATATCAGCGTGGCTTGAAAAGATATTCTAAATATTGCAAAATGTCAACATCTGTAACTGTGCTAGAAAGGTTAAATAAAGTTCAATTGACATAAACAGCCAAACTCTGAACATTGAGTCACTTCAGCTGTGTGGTTGAGTTCCTCAACCTCACCTCCAGACTGGCCTGGAACGCGCTGCTCATCAGCTGGTCATGTGGCCCACTGTGCCGCAGGACCGTCAGATGGACGTAGAAACAGAACACATAGAGCAGGACCGGAAGCACCGCCAAGCACACGGCACGACACCCACATTCAATACACACCCTCAGCTAAACCGCACACACACACAGAGACACACACACACACACACACCAACATAAAAACACAGGTTTTAATCTAGAGTTAACAATTCCCTGCAGAACCAGTAGTTCACTGTTCATCTCGATTTAACGTCGCTACTCTAACCCTGTTGTCCATACTGTGACCAACTACTAATTAACTAACATACCACCTTAACTCGAACCCTCAGAGGCCATGAAAAAAACTGAAACTCACATTACTGACAGCCCGCTGACCAATCAGCTGCCAGGTGTGTACAGAGGCTATCCCCAGCAGCAGGAGGTAGGCGAAAACACCCACATACTTTACCCTGGGGAACCAAACACCCACACACACCGTTAATTCCCTCAATTAAACCCCTTTCTCATGCACACACAATATAATATGGGTGTGCTGAGTATGTGTATACTGTACACCCCAAGATCTTACTCAACCACAAACGCATGCACCCTGAAATGACACACACACGACTTACCCCACAGCCCCAGCGCAGGATGCGGCAGCTATGATGAGCCAAAAATACCTGGAGAAACTGGAACCGATACACAGGAAGAGACAGACAGGAAGTATCAGCGTATCAGTGCGTGGCGCTGGAGTTGATTGGCTTGCTGCAGGGGAGAGTGCTACCTGTTAGGGGCATTGTAGAAGCGCCAGTAGGAGAAGAAGGAGAGCAGCTGAAAGAAGATCAGGACAGACTCCAGTAGCATGAAGCGCGATTGGACGATGAGAGAGTTCTCTGGAATCAAAGCAACAGAGCAAACGTCGGGTATGGACACTATCTTAGCACTGCTTACTGCTTTGCAAGATTAGTGCAGCCCGATCTCAGATAGGGTTGCACTAATCTTGCAAACAGCCATTCTACTAAGTAACACCACAACTTCTGAGGGGAGACGGCACAGTGTTACAGATATATTATACTGAAGAAAAACTAATTCACAGTGGATGACGTTTCCAGAGGGGGATTGTAATACAGACAGACAGACAGACAGACAGACAGAATACTTTAATGATCCCTGAGGGAAATTGCATAATACGTGTGTTTCTACACTGGCCAGTCTATGTGGTGTTGTCACAGACACAAAAAACTACTTCAAGTTCAAGTAAATTTCAACAAAAAGCCAAAGGAAGTGAAACCCCCCCCCCCCCCCCCCCCCCCCCCCCCCCCCCCCCCCCACCCCTCCCCCCCCCCCTCTTT